>JAPWLS010001839.1:0-68183 GCA_028551675.1 Tineola bisselliella | reverse complement strand
TGTATGAAGAATAATAATAGATGTATTGTATCCTTATTCGGATACGATAATAGCAGAATAAGCTGTGTAGAAAATAACTAATTCTCGATGCAGAAATAAAATATAATTGCTGATTATATTGATGGCCGTTGAAGAATCCATAGATGATAAATACATATGTGGTGAAAACCACTGAAGAATTGTTGAAAGTAGTTACACGCAGACAGGACTCCTGAAGAATTGTGGAGAGTAGTTGCACGCAGACCTATGACAACATGGGGAGCCTGAAATCCCTACGCTAAACCCTAAGGCTGACAATGAGGGGGTTAATGAATACACACGCAATAAACGTACTTATCCTAATTACTTACTCCCGTTTCCGACGCACTGACTCTAATACAAAACGCACACTACAACCGCGTAAAATCGAAGTTGATCAACTTTGAACGTTAATTACTTTTACGATTTATTTACGATTTAGACGTTGCTCTTCCTGCGACCGAGGCCCAAGTTGGCATAACTATCGACACTAATTATCACGAGAGAGAAAGTTGTTTCTCCTTCAAAGACCGGAGCCCGAGTCCCGTGAATCCTTATTCGTCCTCTCACGAAATCTCCCCACGCGCGCAAATGCCGTTTTTTTGTCTGCCCGAACCCAACGCCATCATAAACATTAGACTGTGTTCACATAGGAGAGGATATTATTATATAATTTAATACAAAATTGTTTGCATTAATTCTTATTACTTGACCATAATATAACCCTTTCGAATATAGTTTAAAATAGTAACACACTATTAAATGTGACATTTTAAATATTATAGAAATAGAGATAATTATTTATCATAATTAAATATAATATTTATTATATAATTAAACTTCAACGTTTATGCGAGTCTATATTGAGAAGATAGAATTATGTTTTTATCATCTTCCAAGTTTAAATTCGCTAAATGTATACGCAGCCTTATATTCTTTTCACAAACACAAGTGGTTACAACTAACATCGCTGGGTCTCCTTCTATGAATTTGCCTAATAATTTAAACTAAAGTTGACGGTTACAAATAATTTTAACTTAAATTTATCGCCTGTCAAGCGACTTCGCTTCGTATATCAAATCAAGTGGCTCTCTTCCATGAATTGCTCTAATATTTTTAAATTAATATGTTAACAGTTCTAAGTATTGTAGAGATTAGAACCTGCCCTTGAAAGCTCGATGAAATAGGGGTCCGTAAGCCATGTTAAATAAAATATTTAATTATTAAATTTGATGTGAAAACACGGTTGTCACAATAGCTTAAAAAATAATAATAATAACCTATCAATGTCAACAGCTAAACAAAAACAGTCTCAAAAAAAAAATTCACTTTCTATAATATAATGACCTTCTCGCAGAAAGCCAAACATGCATTACTTATTGCACTGAGTTTGTCGGCAAAAATATCCAGATGCGGTGCCATGTCCAGGATTGTTTTATTTACTTATTTATCCGGTTTTTTAATAACAATAATATTAATTTAAATAAATTATTACAATAACAAAAATGTAAAGACATTAAAATGTACACCAAAAACAAAGATCTGTACAAAAAAAAAATCAATTATTAATATATTAGATGACAAACAAAAATAACCTCCCCGACGGCAAAGTCCTTTGGGTACATAATTTTCTTTTGATCAATTAATTCTGTTTTTAAGCACAACCGAATAAATTAATTAGAATTTCTTTTTTCCTCAGACAAAATAGCTCTTATTTAAATATCCGGTTTTACAAATAAAAATTATATTTTCCAATCTGCTTTATAATTTAAATTCAACGAAATTCTTTTTTACTTAGTGTAAATTTTTTTTTATGATACTACAATTTTTTTAGAGCTCGATGACAAATAAGTGAAGAAAAATATTCAATAAAAGTTTCATTAAATAAATTTTTGTTACTCTAGAGTGTAGAGCAGGGGTCGGCAACCTGTTTGTCCTTGAGGGCGCAATACTAAATTTGAAAATCACCGAGGGCGCATATTTTACAAATCTGTCCACATGCCTATTCTAAACTCAACTAACTACTTGCTGTATATCGCCGTTGACAAGAGTAAGTAAATCGCTCTGGCTATCATACATTTATATTAGTCCAGTGAGGGCGCATTAAAAATCGTTCAGGGGCGCCGGATTGCCTACCCCTGGTCTAGACCTTAATATAAATGAAAAGCAAACACTATCAATAGCCTTCCAATGACAGATCACCTTGAGATAAGCGAGCCACTACATTAACGACGACTTAATTCCAGTATATTGGAAAACAATCCATTACACATAAACAAGTGAAACAGCTTACCGTTGTTGAATCGGACTCGTTGTGAAGTTGCAAATTGTTAGAGACTTGCTGTACATTAATTATTACTTGCTTATCTATACCACCACGCAACTTGAAGCCGAGACGCTCTTTAGGCACGTGACTGAATACACCCTACGACACAATAACATATTTTTACTATACTGACAATTCATTCAATAAAGACCAACTCTCAATTACTTACCTTAGCATCAGACTCCTTAATATCAACAGTACATTCGAGCACATGCATTAACTGCATCGCTGGAATTGACGGCGGTTGGCCCTCGATAAGTGAACTTGTCATAGAGGGCGCTGCACTTATATCACCAATAATAGAAGACGCCATCGAACGGGGAATCCTGTCGAACGCTTTAGCGAAACACGCTGCAATATAAAAAAAAACAATAACTAAATAAGTTCAAATGTTAATATTTATTTATGGATACTGAAAACTGAATTTATATACAAATACTATTTATATACAAATTATAATACTTAAGGAAGTATTTAACTATTTACAATGTGTCAGAGCTCACAATTTTAAAATAATAAGAATCAATATAAGTAAATCATAATTTTACAGTATTTTATGTGTAGATATATATTATATGTTACTTAAAATCATAAACAATATAAATAATGATGATTTCGTATTATATTAAAATGCCAATGCCAATAACACATATGTTCTCATAAACAGAGCGCGGGAAACCAATACTACGGTTATCTTATCAATGAATACTAAACCAGATTGCTAATACCAAAATATCACAGATTTTTAATTTCTTTTTTTAAATATAAAAATAAATATTATTGTAATAAAAACACATTTGTTAAGATTACAAATGTAAATAATTCATAATCTATGTAAATATTTTTATTCTTTATAAAACCAACAACACTTAACAAGACCTGCGTTTTAAATAATATTTATCTGATACGAGAATGAAACAAAATTCATAAACAATACACCTTATTCGAAGAGAACTAGTTTATAAATTCCATTCATGAACAAAACACTCCAATTGCACATAAAACCACAAATACCACAACACAAATCACCAATAATATGAAGAATTAACTTTAAACAAAAACCTATATGTTACCACGATAACGCGTAGAAACGTAATGTGTACAACGACCGCGATATCTAGAGGCAGCGTCCAAACAAATGTTTGCTGAATAATCTCAGTACACGCGCGCTATTAGTGGAGCTAATTACGTACACACACACATAGACGCTTATATCGGACTGTGATAGGCCGAGCCACATCGATTTAAAATTTTGACATCAATACGCCTCCCTTCAGATGTAAATACGATAAATTGTATCCACTACTTAAGACCGTTACGATTTAAACTCTATACAAGGACGGCATAACGCGGTCACTCACGAATGTACTGTACACTGTACACGTATAAAATAAATAAACAGCTGAATTAATTTCGCATAATCAGTCACTTTTACAATTCATTTGTTTATTGCGCAATTTATGCTATCTCCAAAAAGTGAAATATTCGTCAACTTACTTTAATTGCAATGTAGTACAAGTGATTGAAGACGCGACTGCTTCAGTAGAAACGTACATAAATACATACACTGATGGTGTAAACGTATACACAGGTACAAAGTAGGTATCTATAGCAAGGTGTCCGATGGTCAACGGTTGATAACAATAGATCTGTTAAGGTCATTATAATATGAACTGCCCTTCCGTTTTATGCAATCTCTAATAGCTGGCCTATTAATATACAAAACGCGTTATACATTACGGTTTTCATTCAAACAACAATGAAACAGATATAAACATCATTATTAAAGCGATCAATGTAAGACAACAAAATGATTTATAGTTCATTTGTCGCGTATTATTGTATTTTTTGCTTCTATTGTAATAGTGAGATCTTCCGGAACTAATTATAATTTATTTATGTTGTGTGTAACGTGTAGTGGATGTTAGTATGTATTACATTAATAAATACACATAATATATATCAAAAATTTCAAAAAATAAATAAATTATTTTTAAATTATTAGTGACTATCTTGTCTATATATAAGATTATAAACTATTTTTAAAAAATTCATTAAAGATATTCACACAAGACAAAGATCACTGCAAACCTAACGAAGCGTATTTTTAAAATGAACATGATAAGCACTTTCAATTATATTATGTATACTAAGTTTATAATAACGTAAAAATACAAACACAGACTTGCATAAAGTCACATCAAGCAAATAACATGGTCAAAAATCATTTTAAATATCCATTGCCATATTAAAATCCCGTTTAATTGATATACAAAACAATTTAAATACCAAAAACGCTCACCAGAAACCTGAGTGACAGCTTCAGCAATAGTACACCTAAAAACATGACAACGACAAACAGAGGTCTCCTTGGTCTGGCCGTGTGACCAGGTGAAGGCGAAGCACGATGCTACTGGAGAGCCCTCAGTGCCGCGAGCATAGAACGATATTCTGTTTACATCGTAACGAGTCATCACACTATTGGTGTCCGCCTCGTATAGCCTGAAAAGGCAAAAACATTATTTACCTCTCAATGACAAATTCTATAACTTCACACACTGACTTTGAATGATTACTAAAGGATGCCTTAAATGTCAATTAGATAAATAGAATAATTAATATATTAATTTAAAATATTTTTAACAGCTAACAATTGTGTTTATTATTAACCAAATATAAGTCCATATGTATATATCAGCGGTTCTCAAACTTTTTTGATGAAGGAAAAAGCCTTAATATAATTATAAAAAACTGATTTATATGTATTTATGAATAATCATATTGCAATGTAATATTACGTAATATTTAGTTGGAATATTTAGATGTAACCTTATAATCTCCCTTTGGTAGGTATTTTTTTCAGTATTTTAGCCCTACGGTTCTGCGGAACACCACTTTGAGAATGGCTGGTATATATCATCAAAGAATATGTAAATAACGATTTCCTTTATATGAATTTAACAAAAACAACAATTTAATGAAATTTGTTATAAAACTAACAATGAATATACTTACACGACAACTCCCTGAGAGCAAACAGGTATGGAGATGGAAACTGCAATACCATCTTGACTCTCAGGCAATGAGCATAGTTCCTTCATAATACGCTGAATGTCACTCTCGGACTTGGGATCACATATATTCTGTGCTCCCAAATAACTGACACCACTGAACACGGTACACTCCTGGTCCACGTCCGACACTGTTCGATAAACCACTACTTAAATATTAATATTTTATTTTAAAATTTCTATTACACTAAAGAAATTCACACCTATTTATTTTAATGTTTTTATTTTTGTATGTTTTAATTCAATTCCAATAATTGACACTAGCAATTAGTATAAAAATATATATATGGTATATTTTTTCTAAATTAGAATCGGTTACCCCTTAGCTCAGTACTGCGAATAATCAAATCGTAAATAAGGAGGTTTTACTGTATATTATTGTAATACAAAAACTAATCAAGTAAATAATACCACCAACTAAATTAATCTTTTTAGTGTTAATTCCAGGTAAAAAAATATATACAAAAAATATTGAATATATTAGTAAAGTTTACTTTACACTCATTGTAAAATACGCATTATTATCAATATATTAAATAAATTACAGATTAATATCGTAGAATCGTACATAAGGAGGATTTACTGTACATATATTATTTTAATTTTAAAAATAATATCACCAATTAAGTCATAAAAGTATTAAAGAACAAAATTAATGATGTGTTGTGATAATATGTGAGAAAAAAAAACTACCTTCATCTTCACTCTCAGTTGGTTTCATATCGTCTTGTTTCTCAGTTGGCGTCGAGGCAGTCTCCTCGCCAGATGGTGTTTCATCAGTCAAGTCATAGAACTTCGAACCGCCCACCAAGCGACATGTTTCCTGAAAAGATAATACGAAATTAGAACATCATTGATTCATACGGCGTATTTACTTCATTTTACATATATTCATCTGTCCATGACCTATTCAACCATAACTCTACTATTTTACACTTCCACTTAAACTAGAATATGTAATTAGTATCTTTAATTAAAACTGAAAAGTTAACAATGCTTATAAAATTGTAGTTCTGTTTTTAAAATTAATATAAAAAATAATAAAAATAAACAATTATTATTAGAATGTGCATTAGAGGAACGATATGACTTAGTGGCCGGATTATTGGTATTATTCTTATTATTATTTTCAATTAGCCCGCCCTATTTTACACATACGGCTTGAATAAATATACGAAACAAAGTCCACTTCAGTTTATACAACTTAAATCAATCAAAGATATCTGGACTGCATTCCTCAATTAACGTTCCATGTTTAGAACCAATCAAAGCTGTGATAAAAAGCGCAGTGCACTTTAGATAAAGCAATTGCCTTATCAATATGAATCATTAAATAACATAGATATTATTTTTGCGTCATCTCGCAACCTACCTACAATATTCAATATTAAAAATACGTAATAAGCACCTAATTATTTTTCGTATGGAACGTAATCAAACAAACCTATCGGTGACACGCTGAACCAAAAATTCGTCACTTAGTTTTGTCCTAATGTATGAATAACCTAATTGCAGTTAAATGGGACGTGGGTGGGTTGTTTTAACGTTCTTAATTAATTTCAAACGATGTACAATAAAGGTTTGGGAATTTTGTTAAGATGTACCACTTTCGCTTCAACAACATCCATTACTCTTTTCATACATGCTTGTCGATTGATAGTGCTTCTAATCCGATATCTTCCTAGAGCGCCCCCTATCACACGCACGATAAATCTGTTCCTTAAATTTCCTCTCAACCATCCTTTCCATATTTCTTTGTCACTATACTATCTCTAAGCCCGACAAATAAATAACGAATCACTTATTGGTTATCTTAATACAATAATGAATTTTCAAATTTGAAATAATTGGCAGTTTATCAACTTTACAAGGCGCATTATGCGACCAACAAAAAAAATAACATCTCTACCAACATATATAATAATAAAATAATAACACGATACATTTACCTTTTGTATGTATTCAGAAAACTTGCCATAAGTCATTTCAATAATAATTACGACAGTATTAACGACACAAATACACAATCAGCGAACAAAACTTCATACTGACAGACGACGAGTGGGCTAATGAAATCAAATCTTATATGAAATCACATTACAAATGATTTTCAATTTACATGCGACGCACATAAAGATTACTATTGAAGTGAAGACGTTTTACATATGTCGAATGAATCACGTTCCCGGCCACTCACTATCCTGTTTTGTATTGGAACATGCTGATGTTTTGGCTCGTCTTTTATTATTATGACAATGTTACATAAATTATTAACGTTAGTTTAAAACTAAAAAACGAGACCTTTTATTTAAACGTAACCGTGAATTATACAAATTTTAGAATTAAACAACTAAATGATGCCATACTAGACTCTATCAACGAAGTCAAGGTTTATTCACTTTATTAAATTCTTACAAAGACATTATAAAAATAAATAAATAAATAGTTTTAGTTGCAGTGTTATTAATTAAAAGTTTTGTAAGTGATGGGTCCCATGTGACAGGCAAAGCCTAGTGTGGGACCACCATAAACTATATTATAATAAAATAAAAATAGAATCTGACACTTGTGACTATTGACGATTTTTGTAATTATACAGTAAGTAGATATTTTAGTAGTTCGAATTTTTTATTAAACTTTTTAGTGTTAAAATATATATACCAAAAATATTGAATATATTAATAAAGTTTACTTTACAGTCATTGTAAAACACGAATAATTATAAATATATTACTTAAAATAACTTGAACAAAAAAATTACACTTAAAATTCCACTCACACCTCAAGTGCAGACAAACGGGTTATTATTGTTACTATAAAAATATTTTTAAATTATATTTAAACATTTTCAACATTTGTACTAAACATTACATTCGATATAAAAGTATTAAAAAATCGATTCACAATTTACTTATTAAACTTTAATTTAGGGCTTCACACTTCCATTGAGGTGCACCATTTAATACAAACATTGTTAATAATAATATTTTCTCACCAATAAAACTAAAACAATTTGTTTTTGTTCATTTGTTCAATTCCTATATAGAGTCAAATCATGTATAGAGTCCAGTGTGAATGTAGGTAGGCACAGAATACGTTGTTATGCTAGAGTATATTGTGGCAAATAAAAATTAATTGGCGACGCTTGTTAAATTAATTTTATCGCACAACTTAATTGTTTACTTTAGCATTTTATTATTCATTACTAAAACTTTTATTAAAATATTAGAAGTGTAAGCAAAAATGTCAAACATCAGACCTGAAAATAGGACTTATAAGTAAGCATGCTTGTTCAGAAGAAGAGACAGACTAAAGTAAACCATATTTATAAATACATTTCTATACACACTATTTTTTATGAGCAGTTTTAGATGTTCCTATGTTGTTAATGTTACATGTACAGGGCGAATAATAAACAAAAACTTTATAGGTCTTACTATAGCGCTTAAGATATATTATTTTAAATATTTGAAACCTATAATTTAGTTAAGAAATCTTCACTCTAAACTGTAGTTTTCTATGTAAAAATCTTTAGTCTTTGTCTCCCAGCTGCTCAAATAATTATATCTATAATTCAACAATTGATTTGATTAATTAGCTTATAACATTTGTCAATTAAACTAATTACTAATAAACAAATGAATCAAGTAAATAACTTTCGTTTTCAATTGTTTAATTTCATTGTACTTTTTAAATAAAATTACTTTTGACACATAAATTGACTAAAAATAAAATTGTAAATGTATTGTTAGTTAATAATACTTCCACCAAACAAGATTTTAATTGTTATTTAACTTTAATTCAATGTTGTGCAAAGATATAATTAATCAAGGCAATTAATTTAGAAAGTGGTACCTATTTTACATGATCTATAAGTTGCCTATAACACTAATTGAAAAAATATCTTCAAGTCGTTGCCACAAACCCCACTATCATATGCTGGAAACATATTAAGAGCGTTCTACATATTTGAATTGTGTAGAATCAACAATTTTACTAATACAAAAACACCAGACTGCAGTTTTTGATCCTACATGACTGATTTAAATATTTTTTTAGCTACTCCCAGCAATCAGTTACAAAATCACTTTGTGGTGATTATATTCAAATAAATATGACAATATTACCTCTGTATTATCTGGTATCAGGTTCTTGTTCAGCTCCTGCATTCCATCCATGACGTCTTCAGGGTCACTCTCCAGCTCGTTAATAACTCGGAAAAGATCAAGATCCGGTGGAACGTTAGTATGGACGTTAGCTTCAGGTCTCACTATGAGCTCCTGATTAATCACTTGGCTACTTCTTAAAGAACCTTGAATTATATTTTCTGATATGGCCTAAAACAAGTTCATTTTAATTAAAATTAACAAGAAGTA
Source organism: Tineola bisselliella (assembly GCA_028551675.1). Taxonomy (NCBI): domain Eukaryota; kingdom Metazoa; phylum Arthropoda; class Insecta; order Lepidoptera; family Tineidae; genus Tineola; species Tineola bisselliella. Next base: position 58,392 of record JAPWLS010001839.1, on the reverse strand, counting down.
TGCAAATAGACGTATTAATTGGGTGCTTTAAAGAAAATTACGGTTCCGTGTAGTTTAAAATATATATAAACAGACAAACCTCACTCAAAATGTCTTCCAAGTCACAACGCACGTTGGATGTAAGTACTGGTGTGTCGTTTACTAAATCGTTGTCCAGAACGAAATCGTTTGCAGTTGGGAGTATATTAGCTTGTTTTTCAAATGAAGAGTACTCCATAACTATCTGCATAGTAACAACAAATAACTTTAATTGGTGAACACTATTTACCGAAGACAGTACAATAACTCATCATCGATTGGAAAAAATTACCACGTTCAATCGAACATGGGATCTTGTTGATTGAAATTCTTACCCATGGATAATTAAGTTCTCTTTCGAGAACAAAGCATCATTTAGTCAACCAATTTTAAACGAATAAATATAAATTCTGGAGAAACACAAACACAGGCGACAATATACTTCAATATTTTTTTAAAATGTTTTCTTAATACTAGAAAGGCAAAGAAATCGAATTGAACAAAAATCATTATATTGAGTTAAAATTAATTTAAATTGTTATTTTAAATATTATTTCCTTCTATTATCCAAGAAATTAACATTTCTTTTATTTAAAAACAACGCCTGCTAGCCATTATAATGTGCATGTGTTATTTTTTTTAAATGTAACCAACATTGTAATACATTAAAAGCAAGTTAAATAAATTAAGCTTTATATGTAATAATATAAAAATATATTTTACATACCTTTGAATTGAATTAGTTCCTTAAGACACCAATTTTACTAAACAACAAACAGAAACAGTGTAACTACAAATTGTCTTCGCTCTTCATAAAAAATCAAACATTTCAATGCGCGCCCGTTAACGGAACGAAAATCAACTGCGACAATTTGCGTAGAACGAAACGTTATAAACTCGTTCGGAAATATGATATTACATGGCCTAAACATAAAAATTAAATAAAATTATTATTTAATTTTCTTTTATGAATTTAATTTATATAAAATTAATTAAAGCAAATGTTAATTCATCGTATTTTAATAGAACTATACTAAAATATTAAGTCCGAGTTCAGCAGTAACGTTGTGATTTCAAAACAGATTTGTGAAGCGTCCGCTTGGCGTTTATCGTTATTTATGGTTACAATTTGAATTATTTTGATAATATTGTACGTGTTTATGGCGTCGATAACATAAAACATGATGGAAAATAATTCAGGGAACGAGACAGAACAACAACAATCATTTCATTCGCCACCTAGGAGACGACGTTCAACATTTTTTGAAAGGAGGGATTCCATAGGTTCGTATACTTTATTAAATGCTTGTTACTAATATATACACATCAACATAAAAACTGGCCTTAGTGTTTACAGGTGTACCAAATGAAAATAAGGATATAAAAGTTGGTTTTGGAAATAAAGAGCAATGTAATAAATATGATGAAGAAATGGAAAGGTTCGTAATAATTATAGAATATAGTAAGAAATGTGTTCGAATTGCTACAGTTATGATTGTTGATTGTAGGTATTATAAAAATCTACTTACTGAGAAAGAACTATGGAAAAAGGAAGTGAAGGAAAGGAGAAATAAGTACCATGATTTGAAACAGTGAGTTTTGTGGTTTATCATAGTTACTCTTTGTTAACTCCAAGGCAATATAATAAATATAAATCGTTACTTTTCAGACAATTTCAATTGGAAGCTAAATCAAAAACAAGATTATCATATTCTACACTATCAAATGAAGACATTGAGTTTTTAAAAAAGAAACCTAATATCGCTAATATAGTGGAAAAGCAGGCCAAGCTCCATGAATCTGTAAAATTATTAAGGGCATTTTACAGTAGATGTAATGAATTAGACAACATTATTTTGGAACATTGTGAAGAGAAAATTAATAAAATTACAGATTATATTTTAGAAAATAGTACTATTGAACCTTTAAATGCAGATTGATTGAAATAATTAGAATGGCTATTTCTAACATACAGGAATTAAATTTGTATTATATGTGGGATATTAAACAATTGTTTCAACTTAGCCAATATCATGGTAATTATTTCAAGTGAAATAATACATTCAAATACTAGACGATTATAATATAATAAATAATAATGAAATGTTTGTAATGTGTAATGTAATATACATATGTAAAGAATCCTGTTTGGGAGATATGATGTTGCCATGTGACTAGGCAAGGTTGCCTTTACTCATAGGAAGAAAAACATTAAATATTTGTATTGTCACTTTAGTCCTATTTAAAATTTAAATAGATTTCTCATTTGTAAATAGTTTTTTCCAGAGAATCATATCACGTTAACTTTGTAGCTTAATTTTTTAATTAGTTAAATTGTAAATATGTGTAGTTTTTATAATCATATTAATTTGTAAATAATAAATTATAGATTTTTCTACTAACATTTTTGTTTGTTTTATTCACTTTACAATGACAAATTTTTTGTTTGCCATTATTCCTATTACTTTCTGCCTAGTTTGTAAATGGAAACATTTCATTGAAGTTATTTGCCTTTAAATACATTTTTCTACATTTTCTGGCACTGTTTGTGTAACGTGGTTGTGTAAATCGTGGAAACATTTTTAAAAAAATTTTTGGGCTCTTTATAAACTGGTTTAGAATAGTTCTCAAAACGTGCCGATTTTAAAAATTAATAATCATAATCTGTTAGTTTATGTGATTTCTCAAGTTTTTGTTATCAACTTTCACCAATAGGGAAAATTGTTGCATTAATATTTAAAAAAGAAAACAAGATAATATACAAAAACATCAAATTTATTAATTATTTAATTTACACAAAACATTCGTGGCATTAATCAAATTATTATATTTTAAAACAAAATAGTTCATTATCCCTTTTTACTTATAAACATTATAAAGCAACGAATTTACTAAATTATGCTTTGTCTCTTTCTAATGAATTTAAAATAAGACAAGATTGAATGAAACAAAACATGTTTCAACTAATCTGTCCTTTAGCAACGTTCATTACTTATATAAAATAGAAAATAAATTAAAATAATTATAATACGCAAAATTATTGAACATTAAAGGAAAATTATTAAACATTAAATTCTTAAAACTAATTAAATTCATCAATATTAGAACTTTTTTTATTGTATAAAAGAAGTCTAACAATGAAAAACAACAATTATCATATATACAAAATACAAGAAAATATTATAATGCTTAAAATATAAATAAAATATTGAAGAGAAATTTAATATTATAAAAGAAATTCATTAAAAAACATATCATTCATTATTTATATATATTTACGGTAATCAATAATGTTATATTCTTTAAAAGATATTTTATTAAAATTCATGTTAAATGGCGTACTTACGATAATAAATATGTATAAAGAAATTTTATTACTTCCCGGATTCCATCAAAAAGTGGTATTGCACGTATATTCTCAGAGCAGTTTTGGTTTACCTATAATTATTCAGTAGTTGCTAAACATGGCGAAACGACTCCAATTAAGTATAAAGTTTATGATTATGGAAGCTTCTCCGTGTCTGCAGTTTCTTTTCTTTAGCATTCTTGTACTCTCTTCTGCAAGGGCTATTCCGTAGGTCTAAGATTCTGTTGATCTTCTCAACAATTTCTTTTGCCAAATCGTGCTCACATTCAAAGTCGTGATGCTTAAACGGTGTTTGATTCGGCGAGAAAAATGGACCTGCAATTTTTAACGTAAGCCTATACTTTCTCGAAGATAAAAATGAAAATATTAATAGATAAATTTTGATTGATTATAACGATAACTGCTTCTACAGTGAATTAGTTAGTTGGAACACAATTTTTTTTATTCACGCTAGTTTCGAAGTAAAAATCTGTTCAGAATAACCTCATATTGTAAGCTACTTACTACTACTTCTATTAACTTTTGTTTATACATATAGAAATAAAGATTATGAATTACTTGAAGTACTATCAGTACTATAGAGCGAATTGCCTGGAGTATACACCAATCTGAAGGTAGTCCTGTTCGACTTAGATTCCATAACCTGGCACCATGCTACTGTATCTATAGTATGCTGAAAGTATTTTGCACGCGACTGAAATAAAAAATACAAGAAATAAGTTTTCACTGATAGGTAATTTTTGTAAAAGTTATTAACAAAAAAAACTAACCCAAAATTTATTAGTTCCAGCTTGCACTGGTTCAACTTCAATCCGATCCAACGATATGCCAAGATGTACTGCCGTATTTGTTCTTACTTTGTGCAACAATTGCACTCTGTACATTTTGTATTGGGGCGCTTCCGTTGCCATTATGTGGGAATGGATTCTGTCCAAATCGGGATCTCTATCATTTGAACCTTTTCTATCTGCAAATGTTATTTGAAAAATAAAAATGAACTCTATTCGAGACTCACGTTATGTAAATTTAATTAAGTGAATATTAAAAGAAGTCACATTTATAGGAAGAAGTCTATAGTCCAATGACATATGTAATTTTAAACTTGTTAATGTCAAAGTAGATAATTTGAAAACTGATTGACTATATGATGACAGTCTTAACATGATTTTTCTTTATTCAATAAACAATTTAGTATAGATATTTCAGTTTCATACTACTCAATTATCAATTGAAACGGCTTGTTACGCATCGCAATAAATATTCAAAATTGAAACCTATATTTAATATTTAGCGACGTCACTACTCGCCTTTTGGTTCTCCTTACCATCATGCACTGCTTGTATAGCATTTAAAACAGCTTCCGAAGTAGCACTCCCACCAGTATTATGTCTAGATGGATTAGTAGGCGTGGCCTCGGAAACTCTCGGAAATAACATATTCTGGAATGCACCACTAAAATTAGAGTCCTCCATGGAACCGGCTTGTTGTGCAGCAAGTTTTGTTTTTAAATCCACAAGTCCTAAACAAGTAAAACCAAACTTCGAGCATGGTTCGTTTGAGTCCAAGCAAGGGAAGGCCCAATCGACTTCCCCATCATCTTCTGCTATGCAAAGTCCATATTCTTGTGCTGATAAGAGAGATATATCTGGATGCTCAATACTGAAAATTTATACAGAATTGCTATACCAAAATGTCCTAAATTCAAGATTCCATGCAATTCCGAATAAAAAAACAAGCTTGCTATTATTTAATATATTGTCATATACCAGAGTAATGGATGGGGAAGACGACAATGAAACATGTAGAGCTGACCTCAAAACATTTATAGAATAGTTTAGGACAATCTGATGTTACTATTGTATGAAAAATTTAAAAATAAAAACAATTTTTGCTCCAGTATAAAACTCATACTAACTATATAATAAATACAATACATAATAATACATACAAGGTCCTGATCCCAAGCTAGCCAAGACAACGCACACAATTATCTACTTTTTAAATAATAATAATTATAAATAAATATTTGTTTTAACTTCTGTCTGTGAGACTAGCATTAATTCTGATCAACCCTAAACACTATATATTATATAATAATAAATCCTACATTTCTTCAGTAGGTAATATGATAGCACATACAAAACAAACTTAGAGCAGTTGGGGATCTTATCACTAAAAGTAATGTCTTCGAGATAACCAATTGTTATAGGAGAAACAGTGTTAGTAGCGAGTAAATATAAATTTGTCAAATAAGTTTCAATAAGTATTACCTGTATTTATAGCATGTAAAACCAACTAAATCCTGTATCTTAGCACTGGCAATGACACACACATTTATAGGATAGTTCTGGAGATCCTCCGGAAGCATCGTCATGAAGATTTTAAATGTTTTTGTTGGTAACCCTAACTGTGCTGTCCCATCAAACTTAGCATACTCCAGATATTGACGATGAGGCAAGTGTGGACACTTCTCTAGCTGATCAGCTAATAATGATCTTTTATGAACATTATTTTTAGATTTTGTTAGATCCTTCTTTGGAAATATTTTAGACCGTTCCTCGTCTGTGTAATCGATTTGAGGATTCTCCCATTTGACTATCTTGATTTTAGCCGCCTTTTTCAAAGCTTGTTCCTTTTTATCTAACCATAGGGCTGTGTTGGACCGTTGTCTAAAATTATTATATTAATATGTTAGGAACTTAATTACAATAGTTTTTCTGTGAATATAAATTAATTCTTTACCTGTGTGGTCCAAAATCCTCACAACGTATGTAGCTGCCATTCATCAAGTAGTCATCTTCACTCTCTTCAAGCTCTGGGTAAGGATCATATTCTGTGACTGTTTCTTTGGGCGTCGCGTCTTCAGTTACAACGTCTAATCCACCTTTACTAGAATTAGTCGGCGTTAACTCGGTAACTTTGTTTTTTTCTTCAACTGCTTTATTGTAAAACAATTTAGGGAAATTCTCCCCAGCCATAACAATTTCACACATTCCAGTGTCATCTGTAGATATGAAGGAGTTTCTTATATTCGAGAGCAACCAGTGTTTATTATCGTATGTAGCCATTTAATGTTAAAGAGCAATTAATATAAATATATAATTTTCATAATTCTTATTTACAAAAAAAAAAATACGACGCGCAAACGTCAATTTTTTTCTAGGCCTCAACATTAATATATTTATTATATCATTAACTTACTTATATTTTTTAAATTACATTTTTATTGATTTCTTACATATAGGAAAATGATTACTATTATATTGTATTTTTAATGGAATTAATAATATATTGGCTGAAAAATTCGAATCAGTGCATTGTTTTGATTGTTTTTCATATTGTCATAACAACCAGCTGGAAAGTGGTTCTGTGTGCCCTTTGCATTTTGAAATCGATAATAGTTCCATTATATGTTTATAAATGCATTGATGCTAAATGGTGTACTATAGCCTGTGAGACTTAAGAACGTTAAATGAACACGCTGCTATAAAAGTCGAATATAGATGTAATAAAAGTCTGAAATATTACTCAAAAATTGGTTTGCCTTTTTTAAAAAGGTATTTTTAACACGAACTTATTGCAATAGTTTGTACTTGTTGTCAGCAGCCTATTAAATATTAATAGTAAACTTGTTTTGTATCTGATATACAACCAAAATAACGAAATCATTTAATATACACTTATATCGACACTAATAGCTTCCGCACATGTCCTTACGAGGTAAGCAGATACACCTCTATTGCTTTGTTAACATTCATTATTCTTTTTACACATGCATAGGTATATGGAGAAATAACGCTTTAGAATTAATCACAACTTTAATAGAACACACTTAGATAAATTTCCATTTACACAAGACTGTAATTTCCCATAGAAAGCATGCATCTGCGTATGTCTTGAATACAGTCATAGTATGAACGATATGGTGTGGCTAAAGTCCCATCATACAACTTGAGGATTTCTACAAATTTCTTTAATGCTTCTCCATATTTTCCCTCTAACATTGAATGCTGTGCAAGTCTAATCATCATATCTGTGTCCTGGAATTCAAAGTAATAGAATGATTTCAAATGTGTTTAAACTAAAAACAAACAAACAATGTTTCGATAGCTTTAAAGACATTATAGTTTAGCAAGACTCCAGAGTTTGTGTAACTTTGTTGTAAAATACTTTAAATATATACATTCCCTGTTTCAGATCCCTGTAATCATAAATGATTAATTTAAATCATGGAAGAAGAAGAGCAATGTAAGACAAACTCAACATAAAATTAATAAATAACTATTTTTACAATAATACTAATTAATATAATGATTACAGCATCAGTACAGGATTTAACAAATGCATCAGAAGCTCAAAGTGTCACAACAGTAGCTCCCATAGCTACAGAGAAACCTCTTGATCCACCCAAATATGAAGTGCGTCCATTGCTTGGAGAAAGGTAAGTAACCCATTTGCTTTCAATTGCCTTCAATTGAATCACCCAGCATATTAAAAAGTATGTAAAGTAAATGGACATAACAAGTTCTACATTATTATGGATTTCTTAAAGTTATAAAAATTCTAATTATAGATTTCAAAATCAAAATGTCCGTGAGATAATATTGTCAACAATGCAGGAGCAGCTAATGGGTCGTTCGTATCGCAGTGATCAAGCACCGACCTGGGTTAAAGCAATTTCTAATACAGTCAGACAACGAGTTCAAGAACTTGGCATGAAAAGGTATTTCTACCTCGCATTATGCTTGCTTGATCATTGTGACTTTTTGTTACTGTGATGAATATCTGTACTAAAGTTACAGTGACAAGTGACAATGACAAAAATTCTCAGTAACAAAAAGTCACAATGTCAGGAAGATTTTTATTATTATTTACATAGACAAGCAGTCATAGCAACTGTTGCCGTTATTCAGAGCTTTCTTTTAATTTAAATGATTTATGATTCACATTTATTTGTAACTTAAACAACTGGCTTTAATAATTGATTCTATCTATCAAAATATACCTTATTGAGTTAACCTTTGTAGGTTTAAAATTTTAGTTCAAACAACAATAATAGAAATGAAAGGCGCAGGAATTAAAGTTGGACAACGTTGCATATGGGACCCTGAGACTGATGATTATGCTGCTGATTTATATAGAAATGATACTATATTTTGCCATACAACGGTTTATGGTGTTTACATGTACTGAATGACACGATGTTTTCATTCAGATTTAATAGCAATAAAGTTTAAATTGTTAAATTACAATATTTTGTTGCAATTTTATTGTTTTTATTTTTGTTTATACTTTACCTGCAATGCTTTTAATCCTTTCAAAATATTAGTGTATTGGTCACAGAGGCCACATTTTATCATAAACTCTTTGGCGTCGTGGGGGACTGGTACCACGTTTTGACATGGACGATCGGAATCGCATCTGTACAAAAATATGTTTATCAATTTTAGCTTGATATAGTCTTGAAACAATGTGTTTTAAAGATACTAAGCATCATACTTGAACCGCATATAGTTTTCGTTCATATCGTTATATAAAGGCCAGTTTTCCTCACAAGGTCTGCATGTGCAATCAAACCAATACTGTTCACGTAGCTGTGCCAATCTCTTTTCTTTTGACACGGTCGTGAAGATCGGACCGTAATTTTCTGCTACCTCCTCCCCTTTATTTATGTTCTTAACTGCACGTATTACGACAGTTGATTTACAAAAATATCTAAAAGTGTATTAAGTTGTTATAAATTATCAGGTGCTTAAAATTCGTTATTGAATATGAATGTGTATAACTTCAGGCGCAGTCTAGCCAACTTGCCTTACTATCCCAGGGTCACACGAGTGGTTAAACAAAGCAAGAGTTGGGTATACAGCGCCAGCCAAAAACACGGACTTTCCGTCATGTTTTACAATATTTTTACCAGGCCTAGGTGTAGGACATTGCAGCTCAGAGACTTCGTGAGCATTGAATTGTAGTATCTGCAAATTCTTCAAAATGAGCCCTCCGATTAACTCCAAATGTTCTGTCTGTACGTTTTCAATTGACATTGTTTTAATATCGTCTAATTTAATGTCTTTGGGTTTACCCTCAAAGTATCCACTGAGTTCCAATAACTTGGTTAGGAAAACTGCCATTTGTGTTCTATGGAGAAGATCGTTCTTTGGCCTTTTCTCTTCATGAGCGACTAAGTAAAACAGATTCCTGTAGTCATTTGTTTTGTAAACTCCTTCGGGTTCCTTATCCAAATCCTTTGCAAGATTTGCATAGTAATCCATACTATTTTGTGTAATTATCCTTAAAGCGATGTGACAAGTTATGGAACAGCCTGATTTCCATATTATTGGCAGAATAGAACATTCAAATGTGTGATACGTCTTGAGGGCTACATCCAAACACTTGTCGCTGCAAAATATAACGTTTGGGCACTTTGGACACGGAAGAGGTATAGAACACCTGAAAGATATTAATAGATAAAATAAATTAACTGTCAGATAACATGTGTAATTTCAATGGTATGTGCAAAATATTATCGATTTTAATGATTATATTAGTATTGAAATTATGCTTTCGATAAGATATTGTTTAGATTACAGATTTCGACTAAACATATTTTGATTATTTATAGCTTCGTTTATTGAGCCTATAACTTACTTAACGAAGCAGTTTTGACAATGTGTTTTCGCATACTCCGCTAACAAAACGCCACTATAAGGTTTCTCAATAAGTAATATTTCCCCAGCATCTATATTTCTTGTAGCTGTTGCGAATCTTCCTCTTGCCACGTCATAGTCTATTTTTATTGCTTCCGAAGCAGCTGGGTATTGAGGATTTGCATTTCCTAGAAGTTTTGGCTTGGGAGGCGTCAATCTGACTGGTTGTGGATCGTTGGAGTTTTCCGCAAATGATAACCCTTTTTGTAACATTTGTATCATGATTTGGGCATCCTTTTGCATCTTTTGTTTCTTTACGATGTCTAATTTAGCATCATCTAGAGCTTTGACAGTTTCTCTACGATCAAAATTAATATATTAATTTAATTTAAATATCTACCTGGCAAAATTTGGCTAATTTTACACTTACTGAAATGCAAAGATGGCTTCTTTATTTCTTTTCAGCACTAATAAGCATCGTGCTCTTCTCTCAAGAACCTTGTACTGTAAGTTACGAGGATAACCTGAATCGAGGCATCTGCGTATATCAGTCATAGCATCTTCATGTTGCTCAAGATGGTTTAGAGCTGCTGATCGATTCGCTAATACTATTGATAGCTCTTCAGCTGGAAGTAAAAATAAGCAATTAGCTTGTATAAAAATGTAATCACGTTTTGGGATCAGTCTGGAAGTTGCTTAGCAACCTGGACGACACACATGCTCTAATAGCTCACTCCAGATTAAGGTCAGGTGAGTTGCGGTTATTAGATATAAAAATGTACTTACTTTCATTCTGTGGCATGTAAAATAAACTTTGGCTGTACAGTTGAAAAGCTTTCGTCCAGTCACCTTTTTGTACAGCATGGTTACCTTCAGCTTTCAAATTCCGCGCCCTATCCAAATTTTTACAGACAGGAAAAACTGACCCATTTGTACAATTCTCTAAATCTTTAGTTAGGTCATAATTCTTTATAACAGGAAGACTGGACAAATATGATACTCGTTTAGCGTTAGACTCCAAATTCATGAAATTATTTGTCACCACGTCGTCAAGCGATTCGCTAATTGTTTCGTGGAATTTTTTAAAGAAGCCCTCATTTGTTTCAGACATTTTTGGTAAGCATTAATAGATAACTCTAACACGTTTTTATATTATATTTTTATTCACATTAACACTCTTTCCAAATATATTAATTTGTGCAAATTGAAACTATGCACGCTGTTAGTGAAGCCGGCAGCGATGGCGACTGCAGCTATTTTTAAATCTGGAGCAGTTTGTGTACACGTGAATAGCATCAGATGTTTTTACCATGCATATTCGGGAAGACGTTTTCTCCTGAAGGAATTGTGCGTGCGCTTGTTTGTCTTTAAATTGGATGAATAATAGACATTCGATGGTAACGCTTTTGTTATGTGAGACGGTTTTATATTTCAATGCAGACTTCATTATAATATATTAACATTTATATGTTTTATCTATTAATAAAAATTAATTTTAGGTATATGTACATTCAGGATGGTGGTGGTGGATCAATATATTTTGTGAAGGAAATAATTCCAATTAAATGTTATTAAAACTTTATAAATCTAATTTAATCTAATATACAATACACAGTTCAAAAAAGTAAAGAAAAGACAGGAACTGCGGATGGACTATTGTGACCTTCTATAATTCTCAGTACTCCATGGATAAGATTATCAAATTATAAATATAACGCAAATACAACCGGTTTGGAATAAAATAGAACATCACCATAAAAACTTTTTTTATTAATAAATATTTACATTCTTATATCTTTATGTTGTCAAATATTTCAATGAACAATATATTTTCTTCTACGCGTCCAAAAATATGTATACTAATAGTAAATACATACATTACAAATAAATATTTGTCTTCACCGAGAATCTTTTTTTGCATTTGTTTTTCTTCGCATTTGCTTTTTTTAGCATTTGTTTTTTTCGCGTTTTTTTTTTCTATTTGATTGTATCTCACTCCTGCAGAAACGCATGGATAACCAACGACTCTTGATATACCACTTTCATCTCACCTACATTCATATCTCTTCCTGCGCTCTAACCAATCTGATCGAAGAAAGGTCTTAGTATAGGGCGCTCACTTCCGACACTGAGTTCCACTTTCCCATATTAAATCTCCTTCAAACATAATGTTATATTTACTAATACCTACCTACGTTTAAGTCGCTCACTACACAAATTGATTAACTCCAACGTCACATAAAAATTGCAACATTACCGACGATTCTTACGGCTATTCTTTCTTATTATTTTAAGATCCCGTTAGATTAATGCTACGTCTGTATTTATACATTCTACAATATTTATTTGTTTTTGTAGCTTAAAGGGAATATTAAAAAACAATGTACATATATTATTTGATCGCATTTCTGAACGTTTTTGTTTTATGAAGTTAATCTATTTGTTCAGTGAGCAGATATAAAACGCGCCAATATATTAAATCGCAATGTTTAATTAAATTAATAAGTTAATTATGCTATCATTATCCGCATAACGCGGAGTCAAGACATTAGATGCTATTTGTTACGTCAATAAAATAATTTGTTATCCAGTATCAAGCGTAGGATTTTTCTAAGACCACTTATTAATGATTTCCATTAATAAGTGTATTCTGGAATCTTAGTGTTCATTATATTACGCATATGATGCCTACGAAATTTCTAAGAACATATTGTACACATGGGGAAAACGCTCTGCAAAAGCGTAGGTACTTAGAACTTAATGCAGTTATATTTACCTACTTATTTCTGTTTACGTATCATAATTTACTTAAGTTATCAATAAACATACTTTAAATACCTACCAAGCCGGTAATATATTGTAAAACATAATAAAATACATTATAGCAAAAGTATATTTAATAAGTAACTATAAATAATACAATACGCCGAAAGCGGATAAATAGCTAGATCGGACCATAGAGCAACCGAAACGTAACAATTATTTTAAACTGCTCAGACACTTAACTTTTGTTATTCATCAATTTTTCCACTCATAGATTACGCTTAATCTGCTCAAATTACTTCTCCATAGTCACGACTATGGGAAATCTATTAAGTATGTGAACAGTAATTACTTATACATAACTCACAATGATTCGTGTTAGTAAACAATGTTTATGGCGGTTATTTTATATAATGTCATAGTCGACCATTATCTGTATCATTAGTTATATATTTAATAAGAACTTTGTTGTTCATACATCAATGCTTATAGTAATTATTTTTACATAATAACGATACAACCACGTAAAGAATAGGTACTTATCTAAATATAGTATTAATAACTACGTAGTATAAAATAAATTGTTTGTCGCGTCTTTCGGAATGTAGGCGTTAATATAAGAAAATGCTCGGTATTTTTGCTAACAGATAAATTGATTCACTAGGAACGCTTAGAATTTTAAATTATATTGCTATAAGATAGCTTATTATAAAAAATATATCGAAAAAATCTATCAAAATCTTTAGAACAACGCGGCCATTAAGTTATTTATTTTGTTTTAAGAAATAGGAAAGACTACAAATTACAAGTTAAAGAATCCAAAAAATACATAATATATAAAGAAGTCAAACACAAAATATATATAGATAAAAGAAACAGAAAAACATTAAAACAATAGTTATCTTAATGCTAGTTTCTTGATAGAGACTCTATATTTAAAAAAAAAGTAGTAATATGATGTTTTAATCAGGGGAGCAACAATTTCAAAAAGGTAGAGGGTGTCCCATTCTCCACCGTGAGAGCGTCTGCTGAAGAACTTTAACTAGAAAAGCAGTCACAACTCTATAAATTATCTTTAAACATTTCTCTTTTGCAACTAACATCCGTGCGAATGTAACACATTTAGCTGCAAGGAAACTTTAAACATTCAAACCACGTAGTTTGTTAATAAGGGACGTGGCAGCTCCGTAACATTGTTTGCATGGTAAACGAAACAGCGGTCAATGTCAGGAGAAGTCAGGTCACAGCATACTTCCTTGTTGGACGAGATCCCATTCCTGATAACCCACATGACTTTGAATGACGCTATTATGTCTTTTGTTTGTTTTATTTGGACCCATGATTTAAATCTGTATTGTTTTATTGTCCAATGTCCCAATTTTTATTATCAACATGTAACTACATATTATAAATTAAAGTCATCAATTAAATAATTCGATGTATGCCACGCCACAGCCACGATGGCTGCAAAGGTTACGAAACTGATTAAATAAATTAAAATAGATGCGATAGTAAACCTCACAACTCAAGGAAAGTACGAATAATTTAACATGCAGTTCAAATAGTTCAATAATTTTCCTGTTATTAAAATTATTTCCTGAAATATATTAGGAATAATTAATTAGTCCTTTACTAAAAATAAAATTCATTGATAAAAGCAATAATATGTATTTTTATTTATTTTTTGAAGTATTGATGACTTTACACGATTGAATTCGTTATATTTTAATGATTAAGGTATAAAATAAACAGGAAATTAATAATAAGAGATTTGTTAAAATGAAAATACGTGGAAGAGGAAACCATATACGATTAAAATTCAGCACATTTATCAACTGTACCAAACGACCAGTACCAAAATAGCTATAACAGAATTTTTCATTTTTCTTGCATTAAATGTAAACTTAAAAAATCGGTTGTCTGTAAAGTCGGTTTACTGACGATAGTTGAACGTGACAACGTCTTAAGAAAATACTGATGGAATGGTAGCATTTTTCAAAAGAAAATTTTAATTTCATTTGTTTAATAGATTTGTATGTATATAGAGAAGGAGGTAATTGGAAATCACAATGAAATTGATCAAGATCACTTCAAGCCTTACATGGAACGCCTCAGAGCGAGGTAACGCCGCATGAGTCATGTTTTTTCGTGCGTGCAGCCGGCTCAATCGAATTATAAGATGTTGTCACGTCAAAAAGACATCTCAAATAAAAAAACACTAGTTTAGTTAATTATTGTGCTTAATCAATGTCAAACTCCTTCAAAAACAAAAATTTCACAATATCATACTTATTAAAATTACAGTAACAAAAACAGGAATATTTTGAATACATTCACAGAATTTATTTTTCCCGTTACAAAAACCTGGAGAATCCCATAAAATTATTGTTTTACATTTTACATTTTTGTAATTTTATTTATGCAACTATTTTGTAAATGTCAATATTTTTTTTAGGTTCTTCGTCTCATCGATAGGTTCACATTGATCTGCTCAATATAAAAAACTTTGATATCTAAGAAATGGTTTTAAAAAATTTGTTCATTTATTATAATATTATAGATATAAATTGTATTTTTTTCTTAAAAAGAGAACTTAAAAAATAAAATAATAAAGAAAAAAAAATCAACAAAAGAAATAAATAAATATTGAAAGTGAATGTGGTCTAGATTGAGATAAAAACTTAGTTACTAAGCTAATTCCAAAAACAATAAGTAGCTGTAGTCACTTGCAGCGACCTCGTTAATATAACGTATATACCATAAAATAATGTTTTTAAAGTACATAAGATAACGACTGGTACATACTACAATAGCACCGCATTTTATCACGACCATTTAAATAACGTCAAGGTTGCCTTATCACCACCAAAACTTTCTTTAGCGCCTTGCTTCTTTTATATGTAGGTTCAAGTTTTCAAAGAATAAATACAATAATTCTATGAAAGGTGAAATCGGTATAGATTTTCTATATTTATCATTGATGACTTTTTGAGTGACAATATAGATGAAATAGTTTTTCAATTCTACTTTGGCTAGTTGTAATAATAAACTTAAAGAGTATGTCGTACGTACGGTCTTGAATAGAGATCACGACGCTTCCAAACAAAATTGAATTCATTAATATAAACGCTTCAAATTGTCTGCCTATGCTTGAATGTGTACGTAAGCCATTATAATCTCCCTAACTTTGTCAATATAAGATTTAATAGCATAAATCTAGTCACATTGTATAGAATAATCTAGAACTAATTTTCATATTTAAAAAGTTCTTAATGTACACAGTCCGATGTGGTCTTATTAGTAAACATAATAAAGCACGTCGATAACTACCTATACATTGCTTATCTTTACGATTATGCTACAGATACTATTAACTATGCTTTAACAATGGGCTTCATTGTACCTACAATCGTTAATGTTGCCAAGCCATTTCTACATTATCCACTCTTAATTTAATATCATCAATAGCTATAATAATGTGTGTGGAGGGGAGGTGATAGCTGGGGTGGGGTGGGGGGATGATTCCCCGGGCTCTGCTCACGAAGAGGCGCCAAATGTTCCGCAAAATAAAAAATTGCCGGATAATTTTTATTTTTGTTATAATTAATTTCTATATATTATGAAATAAAAAGGTATGTGCAACGCCCCGTACGCGAGTTAAGCACCACTGTATCTGGCTTTATTCAAGTAGATAGTAAGTATAAGATTGCAGCTTTATTTATGCAATATATACAGTTTACTCTCTCTTGGAAAGCGCTGATATAAATTACTATGTAATTAAGACGTGCCCCTTGTAGTAGATGTGTAAATTTTAACATAAATTATTACATTTTTTAGTTTTTGTATGGAAAGGTTTTGGTTCCGTATGCCACCGATAGATTCGCATTAATTAGTTTAACAAAATGCTAAGTAATATAAACGCGAAAGTTCCAACTTAACATCTTGAAGTTATTCTAATTCTGCAATGCTATAAATTTAGCATATGATCTCATATATCCTTTATTTGTGGGTGCTGATAAAGTGACACATCCGCTGCTTCCATTCATCAAATTATTACGATAATTCAGTTTAATCTTCTTCTGTAGGTGGTTGGCTTAATGTAAATGATAAGTTCATCAGTCGTTGAAGCGAAGCCGAAGCGACAGCACGTATCCTGATGATGCCACGTGAAGTGGCGAAACGCGTCGAAACAAATTACTGAATGTTGTAGCGGAAATTATAAGCAAAATAATTTTGAAATTTCCTTTAATATGGATTTCCGCAAAGTAACGCCTGAGACAACTAATTATATGGCTTAATGTAACTCTATTGTTGATGTATGATGTGACATTGTAACCTGTCATTTCATACTGACATCTGTAGTATAAATAACATATGTACAGATTTATTACATTTAAGAGTCTGTATTTTAGTACGATGAGTGCCAGTTTTAGCTGTAACGTTCTATCAATCGTCCAAACCTTAGCCACGGCACTGTGGTAGAGTTTGCGAACAATTCTTGTTAATCTATTAAACATTTACAAATGAGACTTTCTTATAAATATATGTTAATAAATAACAAACAAAAGATAAGTTTTACTAATGTACCTTTATTTCGTACTAAATAAGGTATGTATTACTCAGATATCACCAGGAAGCGTAACTTTATATTCTAGTTATTCGAGTGTGAATTGCTATCCACTAGGCTATGGTTGATGTGATTAAGATTTCAAAATTATGTCATTTAATAACTAACATCTCAGTCTGATTGACTTCTAAATGATTTTTTTACGATTGCATTTCTTTATATAAGTTAAGCGTCTCCACCATGCTGGCCTAATGAAATTATATACTTTGTAAATCGCTAAATAGATAAATGCAAGTCACATTGTATTCTTAGATTTATAATACAGTGTTTTTATATCGTGATGTCAAAACACTTAATCTAAAACGTAATTAGCGGATTTCCGTCCATTATTAGGTGTTTTTTTTTTGGAAATTCTAGACTTTGAGAGTGTCAAAAAGATTGACTTAAATTTTGTCTTCGTGTGTAGTGAAGTATGAATTTATTGATAAGATATTAGTGCATTATTGAGTTTAACAAATATTACGGGATATATTTTGAGACTGTCATGTTTGAATTAGGTTTAATAATGAATGAAATATTAAAATCATGGGTAGATTCTCATTACCGTCTAATACCTTCCTTTGCTGACCTAATAAAATTAATCAAATTATATAAACTAAAGTATAAAAACGCATATCTTTTAAATTTTATAATAACTTAATACAAAATTTTATAATCTTTGATAATAAATATTGAAATAAAATGGATAATGATTATGTATAGAGATTAGGCTTTGATATTTTATCAACAATTTCAAACGCTTCTTCTTGATATTATTCGATTTTTATCATCATTTCATAAATAATATATTATTATTGTTGAAACAATATAAACAAGTTGAGGTATTCAAATATTTTTGTTCATTTATTTTTATTAGTATTTAGTTTATTCGAACATTTCACAACGAGTCCATGTTTGCAAAAAAATATATATTTGTTTTTTTTTTTTAATTTGATTTCACTTGTACGTTGCTCGTCACACAAGGATAGACAGACAATGAATTTTATGCTCCCATACTTCTTTAGCTTATAATAAATGAAATAAAAACATTAATTGTCGAATGTAGGACTATAGCAATGGGTCTTACAAATATAGGAGCAAACGCATATAGCTATAAATACGGATCCCCAATTAAATGAAAAAAAAATTGTCTACAAATTCTGATTAAATTAGAGCAATTCTATTTTATGACGTTATACAACATTATTATACTATGAGGATATCAAAACCTACTTGAAAAATCATACACTGGCGTCTATGTAATCTAATCGCTTCCAACTGCCGTAACATTTACAAAAATTTCATAATTCCTATATTGAACAATGATAACACTAATTTTTGTAAATATCTGAAACTGTATCTGAATATATCTGATTTTTCTAATCAATTATTATATAACAACCGAAATATCTTTATGTTTTTTCCACTTAAATTATTAACACGAAAATAATCTTTTAAATTTGTTGAAATAATAACATCCATACATCCCTACTAATATTATAAACGTGAGTTTGTTACGTTTTCACGCAAGTACTACTTAACCGACCATCATGAAACTTTGTACACATATTTTTGGAGGTACTAGAAGTAACATAGGATACTTTTTATTTAAAAAAAAATATTTTTTTCTATAGTTTCCAATTGATTATAGTGAGTATAATCTCTGATACTTATTTAATTACTTAAATGTGAACGAAGCCGCGGGTAAAAGCTAGTGATTAAATAAAATGGCCTTACACAGCTTTCTATAACATTTAATTATATTATTTTATTTCAAAGTTCAAAAGCTTTAAATTCACCATGGTTGAGACGAGACTCTTACATATCAATTCAAACGTCAACACGACTAAAAATTAATTATATAATTCGCCACTTATCAAGTCCCCGTCTGAAAACCCGCCGGGATCGCTCGCCATTCATAGTTGGATCGCGGCGCAACGCACGCGCCCCTAAATCTACATAAATATAATTTAACATATTGTGTAAATAAATACAAAGGTTGCGCGTGATTCTCGTAGCCGGTTTTCGTCGTAGCGGTCGCCTACGAATGACAAAACGTAGCTGTCCGAGATAGCCGTTAAATTTAAATATTAGTGTACGAAACGAACTTTTTATTTAATGAAAATGGCCAGCAAAGGACTGGGGAGTGAGTATATGTCTTAATTTATTTTTGAAGTAATGCCGCGGCACAATGTTCGTATAATGTAGAACATGATGGATGTTCGTCTTCCTGTTGACTATTTTTACCTTTGAGCGACGAGTTTCTAATGAACTTGGAAATTGAGATGTTTGTGATATAACTAATTAGTCGTTATCAATTTCGGTACATTAAAATTTTTCGAATATATTTTTTAAGAATATAATTATTTCATTATCACTAAAATAAAAAATTCGGTTACTTTTACTAAATTGATACATATATCAATAAATAAATTTAAAAAAATTACCAATGAATTTTTATTATATTATTTTTTCGAAAACCAACAAATTAATAAAAAAATAATTATTAAAATATCCTCATAAAATATGACAAGAATTTTCTTGAAGAAAATTAACAAAAAGTTTTTTTCAATGGGGATAGAAACAATCTAGTGTTAAACTAAATATAGGTTTATATTAGTCTTCAATTCGTTGTAAACCTAAAACAAAGAATAAAATAATCACTTAATTTACGTAAACCACATTGTTTTAGTAATCGCTTCAATTTATTCAATTCTAAATTAGTGCGTAAATTTTATCTTTACAGCTTTATTAAACTAATAAACTACTTACAATATAATTTCATTACTAAATAAAGTTTAAAATTAAATGGAGAAACATATTTCTACGCCCGTTATGTGACAGTGCTTTGATGTCATTGTTCATAATGAAAATTCTGCAAGCAGCAGTAAATATCGCCGGCTTCAATTAAAATTTACAAAATCGCAATTTTAAAAGGAAACGATTTAAAGTAGATTCTTCGTTGTTATACTGAGTATCTCAATAACCAGGAGATGAAGCATTATTTTTTGAAGTTAAAATTGCCCGCCGATATGTCTAGTTTGACAGGACAAACTTATCTAGTTACGTTCAACTATTTATTTCCACGTAGATTTCTTTTAAAACTTTAAAACGAATATGACTACTTAAAAAACTACTCAATTAGTGAAATGTTTATCAGATATGAACGTGGTAATCCGTTTTAAGTATGTTTTATGTATACGCACAATAAAATCCCTATCGTATTGATTAATATTTTTATTATCATATGGAAATATTTGATGCATGTTTCGTATAATGTTATCGTGTCGTGATACGCTCACAAATAAATATAAATGATTACTTTATGTGATATCACGTGATTGCTTTTTAACATACATGGGACTAGGGCATGCGCAGGATGAGCCTTCTTTCTAATATATTATCAATGTCATAGAAACGCGATTGAAATTTTTAGGAGATTTATAATTTATCGTTTGTATAATATTATAATTGATTTATGTACATTGCTAATAAACAAAGGCGTACGAATTAATAAAAGATTAAACAATATGCTAGTAGAAAGCATTTCGTTAATTTTCATGACGATTTAATTTATTACATCTAAGGGCATTTAACAAAAGAACGTTTTCAATATAAATTTATTCAAATTGAACTAGTTTTTTTTTTGTTTAAATATTAAATAAAATTCATACTTTTTAACGGTTACAAGTAACCAATGAACGATACTATATATTTAGAAATATTTAATGGAATTATTTATTGTTTGACCAAATTGTGTTACATCAATTGTCGCATAGATACTAATCAATTGTTGTGGAACAGTAACGAATTTTGTTATCTTTTTATGATGGATTGATGAAGGATAGCGGGGACGTAAACTCTCTACAAACTTCTAAAATTTACTAAATAATTTAAGTGCTTGGATAAGATAAATTTTGTTTGACGACACAAATATTGAAAATACAAATAAAAAACAAGTGCAATCTTCAAATCGTTGATTTTTAAATGTTCTTATTAAGCTAGTCGTGAATACTGAAAAACATTAGCACATATATCAAATAACGAAAAAGAAAACAAAATATATTATGTTCCGTGCTAAATTGAAAACGTAATTACTTCTTAGATGTCAATTTTTTTGAAATAGATAGAATCCACGCGAACCTATCGGTAAAGTGGTGAACTAAAAGCGCTCCTTTAAATCATTGAATTTAAATTTTTCACGTATTTAGCATATATTGGTTATAAAATTGATTTATAGTTTCTCCCATAAATCTATTTTTGTGAAGGTAGGTAAAGGGCAACCATGTTTTCAACACCAATAAAATCTATTGGTCATTTGAAATGCTATACCGTACTTTATTAGTAAAAATTAAATTTTATAATTTTATGAATTGAATTTCTTTCGACTATTATTCTAATATCTATTATATTTAATTTATCAATTATTTTATTGATTTTTAAATAACTATTAAAAAACTTTATTTAACAATAAACATTTAAGATATATATTACGAAACCGGTCATTGTTTTTTCATACTTAAAAAGAAAACATAATTATGTAGAAACAACTTTTTGTTGTCAATAAAAGATTGCTCATGTAATAGTTGTCAGCGAATATCCAACTTTTTTTGGCACATAATTATGGTAGATGCATGCAATGAGGGGAATTCCATTGTTTTTATTTGCTTATTAGTATCTCAATTTAGATCTGACCAATTATTATTCAGTCGTATTTTTAATACCTCACCACTTAAATGCCGAGTTAAATATATATATAATACTAGAGAAGATACTAAAACAACGTCATTATACTTGCGTTATTAGCCCATTGGTCTAATGTGGTTTAGTCAGTCAGTAATACTCGCTAAGATAAGACGTGTTTCTTCGATTAATTTAACAAATTTAATTCGAAATCTTTTGTTTATTTAAAGTATACCCACATGCGTGCCATTCTGCCTATACTAATAACGAGTTCACAGTTTTCCTTTCAAATGGCTTCTCTAGTGTTAAATCAATCGTTTTTTTATTAAAATAGTTGGAGTGCATTATAAAATAAAAATAATATGTTAAAACTTTCACTTAGACATTTAAAATACTTTTACTATTTCAATAAGAGGTCGTTGTAGTCCTTTTTATTTTATTTTTTTTAAATTTATAACTAGTCGTATGGTTGATATAATGATATATTTTTTATAGTAATCCTTGAGAATCCACACAGGCAACTGTAAAATAAATTACATAGCTATAAACACGATATTAACATTATTTTTGATGTAACGAACGAAAGTTTTTTTGTTTTAATTAAACTAATAAAAAAGTATTTAATTAAAATTAATTAATTTGTATAATTACGACAATATCTAAGTAATTTTAATAACATCTAAATTCCTCCAAATATATAGCACTTACTACATTTCAATTATTAGATCCTATTTTCAGAGTACTTAAATATGAGTGTGGTTGCAGATGTAGAAAGTGGCAATGGAACATCTCCTGAAGGTGATCCAGCACCTCCAGCACCAAAACCCAAACTTGGTAAGCCTGTCATGGCATGGGAGTATCAATGTTTTATGTTATGGATATCGCATTTGTTTCTTCTTTTATCTATGGCGCATGTATTTTATTTTATCTTAAACCTTTTGGGGCGACTTATACAATGGCAACCTCTTTTAACCGTTTCATCCTGGTTTCAAATACATTTTGGGACATAAAAAATCGTATATTATTTGGGTAATTTTTCTGTTGGTCACTCGAGACTCATTGTTACAGTCTACTTTTCTACCACTATCTTACATCAACTATACTTCTAATTGAATAGTACTTGTGTGCATGGTTGAACAATGCATGGTCAATTACATTATTCTATGTGCACAATGGGTTTATGTTTAAAAAATATGCATCACTCATGAATTGTCAGCTGCAATAATAAAACGTTATCCATATTTATACAAGGTGATTATAAACATCTTATTATAGTTTAGTTATAGTTATATTACGTTCAATTTATAAATGAAACAAAACACATCTAGGTTTTATTTAAAATTAAGTTAAAAAAATAAAAAGTTATTGCTGTTTCTTCTTCTTCTTCTTTTTTATTTAAATGACCTCAGGTTATTGCTGTTTAAAACAGGGATACTCAACCGCTGTGCCGCGGCACTTTTGTGTGCCACGAAATTCTAAAAGTGTGCCGTCAAATTTTGAAATCGTTAAGTGTGCCGCAACAAAAAAAAGGTTGAGAAACACTGGTTTAAATTGTATTAAAAATGTGAGATATTATGGATACCGTATCTAAATCTAAGCCGCGACACAATGAATAAATACTTACAGTAGTAACAATTTCTTTTTTTAGTGTGTTTAAATAGAGCGAACAGTAAATTTACCTGTATTTAAAAAAAACATCTTTTATGTTACAAGTTATACTTATAGTCTTATACTATATTACCGTGTCACTAAAATAATGTTTTTAATCACTCTGTACATCCTTGGATATGTATTTTTGTATCAAAATTGTTCATATATTCTTGTATAAATCTTTATGGTAGCGTAAATAAGTGCACTCATTTTCTTGCACTGCATTCATAGTGCATATTTAATTGGTCACTTATAATTGAATAACATGCCCACCAATTCTATTATCCATTGTTGTCATTTCTGTTGCCATCTGTCGTAATTTTCTCTTCGTTCCATTTAAAATACATAGCACTTGTTTTTTGTTTTGTTTATTTCGTGGTAAATTTAAAGATTCATATTATTGTATAGTCTTCGTGTATTTTAGATATTTATAGCAAATGTCTACGCACTAATTGGCCATCATACGCGATAGCCAATAAACTGCACGTTCCAATTAACATTCAAACAATAGTTTTAATTATAAATTATCTTTGTATACTTGCACTTGTAACAAAATAAATCGCCAGACGCGGAACCATTAACAATATGAATTATTTTTGTTTATTTTGGCATCTCGTTCATCACCCTCTGAAGAGGAACTTTCCGATTAAAACTTTAACTACTCAAGCATTAAGCATGATTTCATTTAAACGGCTTTAATAACACTGTGATCAGGTGTCAGTTTAAGTGAAAGGACTATAGTAAGTTGAAACGAGAAAGTGTTTGAACGCCGGACGTTCCCTTTCGCCGCTCATAATAAGATCTGTATCAAAACTTTAATAGACCGTATCTTTAATAGCGAAAAGTTGAACTTTCCTTGCCAGTTGTATGTAGATCTGTGGGTAGCTAGAATTGTGTTTTCTTGTACTTTGAGATGTTACAATCGTCAGATTTACTTCTTTATTGTATAATTATTATTACATAATAAGAATCCACTATGTTATGTTTTTGCACATCAAATGCGTTTTGTTATTCCAAATAAACTTAAATATAAAAGCAAATATTAGTTCATGTTGTTTTCCTATCTGTTAAATAATTCTTTTTTCGAAATTATAATAATAAATAAAGAATAATCATAACATAGTTTTGTCTAAGGACTGAGAACATTAAATATAACATAGTATATATTTAACTAGATCACTTCTGTTAAGCTACTAACACTGAATTTAGATAAGAACATCGCAGGAAGCACCCACGCAACAGTAATCAGCACCAATTACTTCAAAATACTACGTACGAAGTTGTAATAGATATAAATAGAGATTTAAGTTTCCTTTTGCACTTATAGTATGATCTAAATTTAACAATGTAACTGTTCCTTTAGACCACACGTTACGTCAGAATTTTATTTACTACTTTTGTTACGACTCTAATAGAAATGAACCATATTAAGTGCGTAATAAGCTTTATCAAATTGAATAATTCAAAAAAAAAGTTTATCGATCAAATCGACATACAAAAATTGTCTCACGAAGCTATAATACAATCATAAAATAAGTGTCAAGAAAACGGAAGTGCCACATATCATCTAAAAAAGATAAATATAAACTAGACAAGACACAACAACATTAGCGGTTTAGCCATTCCTTTGTTTTTCTTTTTATTTACCTATTTTTTAAAAGTTAAATATCAATTAAAATTTATTATTATTATTAATTATTTACTATAGTTTTTGCGGCTTTATTTTTGTTTAGCGTGTAAAAACGTCTTCATCATAGTATTTGCTAACGTACTATATATTTTCAGCCTGCAGTCTTTTACAGTCATTGTAATACGATTCCGGTTCCTAACGTAGGCTTTCAGGTATCCAGAAATATATCAGTATAGAAATTTCGAGAAATCCACGTGTTGGGTCGAAATAATGGGTCTAGCATGCAAATTTTGTCATCGAACTTTTGCTGGATGTTTCACAAATTCGCGGACTGCAGCTGAAACAGTGTGTAAACTTGGTATGCAACAAGCTGTAAATGAAGAAAAAGAGCTTACATCAAAGGAAGAAAACTCTGAGATAGGCCTGAAAAGAAGACTAGCTGTAAGTATGATTTTAATAAATTTATAACAGTGAAAACGATCATTTTATTTTTAAACGCGTTTTTCTCGAAACAGCATTTTCGAATAATAATGAATGATCCGAATAAATCTATGTTCTGTATATAGTTGTTCATACAATTTCACCCCTATTTTTTTGATTTGATCAAAAATGGAATTTTGGCAGATGCCTACGACCAAATAAAATTGAAGCCCGCTGTCCATGGTTTAATTGTAATATCTTCTATTAACGAGAAAATTTTTTTTTAGGTTTCATCAAGTCAAACTTTTTTTTTTTCTTCAAAAATTTTATTATGTATTCTTAAAATATGTATAAATATACACAATTGATTCAGTCTTTTAAAGAAAATTTATATATATAGATATATATAATATAATATAATATAGATATAGTATTCTTAAAATATGTATAAATATACGATCATAAATTTTAAATACAATTGATAGTAAAACCATAAAGCAATTGATAAAATCAATTAGTTTCTTATAATAATCAAGTAATTGAACTTCAAGTGGAACACAACACTAGTGGGTTGGTGTTACATTAATAATAAATGAAATGTATTACATTTATACATCCCACGACTCTTGACAAAGTGGCGCGTAGGGCAATGACCCAGATTTGTCCATCAGCTCTTCTTTGTCATGATAGACACAAATTCGTGATGCATGTAATGACACTTCCATTGGTATCGGATTTCGTATGACTACGGCCAAGGTTGACACATAATACTTTTACAAAATGCTTTTGGATAGATAAAGATACCTACACGTTTTACACAAGATAATATCTCTATAATAAAAAAGGATATATATAAAAGATTTGCTTATATATTTTGCAATATAAATATACCCTTTATTAGAGGCACATATATTAAAATATTACTTGCACCGAATGAAATGTATTACCAAATTCGGAACTAGATTTGATTATTTTATTAACATATTGTTTTATCTGATGATAGTATTTATAACTTTTACACTATTTAAAAAATACGCTTCCATGGATAGTGTGCTTTAAAATAAAAGTATTTAATTCCGTTATAAGAATTCGATTAGACTTCTTTGCTTTTCGCTACTGGTATCTAGGAGTTTATTGATCTTTTTGGTGCGATCTTTAATTGAATTGAAAGCTGTTTAAATAGATGTGTCGTGCACGTTTTTTTATAACTGTTCACTACCTCTTGCATGAACGTGCCTATGTTATATTGTAATGTAAGTAAATACACTCATGGACTGTATTCTAGTTCAACACCAAGCTGAACGCAATTTTATTCCATAACCTATGGAAAAAAAATCACTTAAAATTACTTGACTATAAAGACTTCTGTTTAATAACTTGTGAAAGTTAAAAATGTATTCAAGCGGAAGCCATGCAAAATCCGATGACTTTTTGATTTATAAAAAAGCACTTTTTCATTCGACTCGGACTTCCGAATGTAGTGGAACTTCCGAGAAGCGTTCACGATTAATAATGTTTATTGTTTCTTATTCATATTTGCGACCTTGGAATGATGCATTCATGGGAAGTTCATGATTTTCGAGGTTTTAATCTGTCACTTTAATCGTCGGCGCAGTCTCGCTTAATCATAGTATGCTCAATAAAAATAACTTTTTAGTAAGGAAGTTTAAGACTTCAATTTTTATTTAAAAGAAACCAATCCAATTTTGAAGGAAAGCAGAATCATTAAAACTTATAAAACACAAAAATAGCAAGTGTTAACTGTCTCTGTGGCAGTCGCATGCGATGAGTAGGGAAATGATAAAGCATGCTTGGACGCTTAACTTTAACCTACAAAAGCATCATTTTAAAAATAAAATAGATACATTTGAATAATTTATTAGTACAGTTAGGAATAACCCGAAATCTTATTTTGAAACACAAACATGAATGTGTTCTTAGAAAATATATTGTAACGAGCAATGGAGGACACGATGTCACATGTTACCTACATTTTTTATTCAAAACGTCGGATCAAATTACTTCGAAATGTTTTTGTGCATAATTCTTTTTGATATACCGCCTGCTATGCCAATTTGTTGAAATATTTATGGATGCCAATCATAGACGAAAATATTGTCCATTTTGCAATAAAGTCTAAGAATTTTATTGGTTTATTTCGCCAAAAAAATTAGATGAATTACTTTTAAAAAATATACTATTGTTAACGATAATACGAAATCAATATTGTCTGCACAATTATTAGCTATCGCAATACAGAACAAGCAGTCTAGCCGTTTTAAAACATTTGAAACCGCGTGAAATTATTTCAGTTGTGGATTGTAAACAAAGTTTAGTGTCACCGTTCAAGGTTACTGAGATAGATACGATTCGACACGGACTAATATAAATAATTAAGCGTGAAGGATTAGATTATTTTTTGCGTCTATTTTTCGAGTTCCTTAAAATAATAGTTAATATTTTTCTAGATTATTCTAGTAAATAAATTGATGTCAATAGATCTTCTCAAAAAGTGATAGTATTAGACTAACTAAATGCTTTAATATAATAAAAATATAAGGTTCTAAGAGATTTTTTTTCATTTTAAACATGTATTCGGATTTATATCTTTAATTATTTACTAGACTTTAAATAATCAATAAAAAGTTTATAACTCTATTGTATATGATATGAAACAGTAAAAATAAGTAATTTTATATGCTATTATTTTACGTATTTCGAGATCAGAACAATCATTAGCGTTGTAACATTTACGAGTACATCGCGTGGGACACGCAAACTCTTATTCTATTTAACATCTCAGTAAAGTAGGTTATTTACAGTTCCTAATGTATTTTAAACCAGATTTACAATTTTTATACTTACCAACACTGTTCCTACATAGGGACACGTGACATGAACGCACAGAAAAGTTACACCGCGACTGCGATGGCTGCAAAGAGTCGAAAGTAATTTAAATAAACGCCAAATAAAGTCTTTTAAATTAGGTATGTTTTATCAGCGACAGGCTGTGCATTGAATTTTATTTCTGGCTATTTGTGATTACAGTTAAATAGCGACTCTTAAAAATATACAAAAAGTTTTATTCGTTGCTTGTTACTGGCCACTTGTGACTGAAAAGCCCGAATATGCAGTGTTACAATTTAAAGGAATGGAACTTGGCAATGTTTGTATTATAATTAGTTGTTTCAGGCGTTACTTTGCGGAAATCCATATTAAATGAAATTATTTAAAATTATTTTGATACGTGCGGTCGCTTCGGCTTCGCTTCAACGACTTCATCCTGATGATGCCACGTGAAGTGGCGAAATGCGTCGAGACAAATTACTGAAGGTTGTAGCGGGAATTATAAGCAAAATAATTTTAAATAATTTCATTTAATGTTTGTATTTTCTAATTAGATAGCCGTTCTAACATAATACGATCGCGAAAAGTTATGGGGATTTTAAAAGTAAGGAAATGAAATAATTTAATTAGTATATATTTAAGCAGTAACGTTATATAATATAAGCGACAGAATATGTTAAGATTTGATTAGCACGTAGGCGTTAATTTGCCTTTTTAACATCAATTTTCAAGATCATTGTCACGGATAGGAAAATATTATTTATGTGTTTGATTTGCCTTTAAAAAGTAGATCACGATTGGGAATTCAAAATGTCGTATATGAACAATTTATTTATAAATTTTAATATATTTAGTGAATAGTTTATTGATTTATTTTAAATACCATTCTATGTTTGTGTTGCCCTAGTCTTATTCCTCATAGTACAGGGCATCCTGTTTTGATTTCAGGCTGTATTACGTGTATATACCATACACGTGCCTGTTTATGTATTTACAAAAAAAGCTTAAATCATAAAGTCAATTAAATGATGTATTTTTTACTGAAACTAAAAAAAAACTTCAGTTAGTTCAGTGTTTTTTTTAATATAGAAAAAAAACTCAATAGATTACATAGTTCGATTTTTTTTACAATATAAACAAAGAAATATTAATTACAGTTTAAAAATAGTTGTTGATAGAGCGCAAAAACATCATCGACGTTGTGTCTTAGATGCTCGTAATAATACAAAATTATGAATACAATACTGACCTCCTCAGAATCATTGTCAGGGCCGTTGCGGATACGCACTGCCATCGAGGCACATTATTGGCACTCGTAACATTATATTCTTACGGAAATAGCGAGTTTACGGTGTATTTTGAAATAAATTGTGATTTTTATTACTCTTGAAATGCTATAAATATCGAAATTGATTTTTTAATAGTAGCCTTGCATGTGACCATAATTCGCTTGATGTAAGTAAGAATGCGAGCTATAAGCGAATAAAATTGCACGTAACAGTCCCCACTATGCCGGCTTGACCACCATACCATGGAGTACATACCAGACTGTATATATTTCTTTCATTATACTCGAAATAAAATTAGGTTTCAGAACATAATCGATATAATAAGATTAATTATAAATTTTAATAAAAGCAAATTATTAAATAGATAGCTATGATATGAAAATTAAAAAACATCATCGTATGCGTATTTAACGAAATTTAAAATTGCTTGAAATACTTATTGTTAAGATTTATATCGTTTTTTACATTTATTATAAGTACCCGTATAATGTTAAAACTTATAAGGTAATGATGACATAGTTAAATATGAAATAATACTCACGTTTAACCATGGAATTTTTTACAACTTTTTTTTTAAATAAGCTGTAACAAGAATAATATAAACCCGGGCCCGTAATCATTCACGAAATTACAGATTTGACAATAGTATTACGGTTTTGTATGTCAAAATTCACGTAAGCCACAGAGGTGACGGCCGTATCACGAAACTTCGGATATGCTCGAATAGCCCCCCTTATCACAAATATCTATATTTTTTAAACATATATATTGGAATTGAAATCTAATTCGTTTAAAGCTTACCACTAGAGAGACTGTTTTCAACAGCATCGATGTTTGCGTCACGGTGCATCGACTTTTATGATCGTAATAAAATTATATTCTACATGTATATGGTATCTATATGGTAATAAGATGTTTTTATGTAGATAATGTAGTTAATAAAAAAAAACCAAAATGTTTCTTTTTGAAATAGCCTCTCTTTTCTATTTCCTTTCTATAATAATATCTAATTCCAAAACTAAAACTTGAACTTAATATAATAATTTTGATTGATCTATTTTTGAAATCGCAACACATAATTAGAGGATAAAAATAAAAACAAATGGAACGTCAGAAAAACTGGATTTCTGCGAAAATAATATTGTACAGCTCTCTGACGTACAATATATATTTTGATATGCTATAATTACAATTAGTGATAGAAAAAATATGTTGTTGAGTGTACTATGAACAACCAATCGGGACTGATTTTTAAAAACAAAGCAATCATATGAATCGATTTAACTAACTACGAACAAATAACCTATTGAGTTACTTTGTAGAGTTCCCTGCTTTGATTCTTGGTTTTGTAGGCATATGTTTGGAGAATGTAATATCGTTAACAGTTCTTGTCTTGATAGGTGCCTGAGATTGGGATCAATGCTAACTTGATAATAGATATATAATACTTTGATAATAAAACATAAGATAATACTTTGAATTATTTCTCAATAAATTAGTTTACTATTTAAAAACACGTATTCACATTAATAAATCTTTATCTTTTACATACAAAATAAAGGTGTAAGTAAGTATAGCCTTAACTCTTATCTTACGAAGGTAAGCTAAAGTAAAATTTTTAATAGCCGTGATAAAGATTTTTATGATTTTCTTGAGTCACAGCTTCTGATATCAGCTCAGTAATGTAATAACAATGTTTAAAGGATCACATTATTGTTTATTTTAAATTAATATGGATTTAAAAGATGTCTTAATTTCTAAGAGACTTTATTATTATAGTATCATAAATAATAGATAGGTAATACAATAAAATATATTATAAGAATACCTTCAATTACGGCCTTCACTTATTGGCAAAGGAGTTCCGATAGCCTTACAATTTGTAAGCATTTGTCGCGCGGGCGCATCGGAACATTGTCAGAATAAAAAAACTGGTATTGAATAATTTCCTCGGATGCATTATCACGACATGTGAGTCGACATCCCCGACCGCTGCGCCGCACACCTCTCGAGAACTCTCAACACTCGCTCGCAAGTGAATGAAGCGACAGGTAGTCTCGAAAGCAGCATCACAAACGCACTCGAAAATCCGCAGCGACGTGACCAAAACCACAATTAACTCATTGTTAATATTGTCGGCAATAAACCGCGTAACAATTTGTCTTGAGAATCTCCGGAATTTTCAATTATAATATTAATTCTCGCGAATTAGACTTTCACAGTGGCTCTGTGATAGGTGTTTTAATCTCTGTCGAAAGACTGTGCGCTCTGAGTGTTATTAGAAAAGGCGGCAGTTGCAATTGGTCTGAACAAGAAAGTGTTAGCATTCCTTGCTCTACCGGTAATAATAACATATCAGAATGAAGACGGATTACGCCATGGACGAGATGCAGACCAGTGAGTAATAATTTAACTGCATTTGATATGGTACCACTTTCGGAGGGTAACTAATTTAATAATCACATTCTTGACATTGTACTATAAATATACAACAATACGAAAGTATTAATCGCATTACTCCAATTTCTCTTAAAACATAAAATATTACAATTAATTAAAATATTTTAAGTAATCATATATATTCTTAATTTAAATGATAAGAAAAGTAATGAAAAATTATTTCAACGGTTTTATTATCAGATACGATAGCTAGTAAAAGTTAGTATGTTAATAAAATAATAATGAAATTTTAGAGACGCAATTTGTAAATTAATCTTTTCACAAACACGGTAAGTATATTGATACAGTTGTTAAAAATAAATAAGTTTATCGCAAAAATAAACCGGTAGCATTTCACAAAAATAATTGTACAATTTATCTATTTAGGTAATCAGATAAAAATTACATTTGTTTACATTAAAATGTGAAGTAATTGGGATAGCTATTGAGATAGAAAAGATAAAAATATGTAATTAATGATGCAAGTTAATTAAATTCAACGTGAATTCATATCCTACATTTTTTGTAATTAATTAGAACGTCTTAGACTAAAACAGTTTTTTATGAAATTTCTCAGAATTAATGCTTTAAAGTTTTGCAGCCGTTGTGAGCGTCACTAACTTGTCAAACGATGGCTGCAAAACTTTCGAAATATCGGAATAGATTAATCAAAATAAACGTGCAATCCTAAACTAGTTGAACCGTGTTTACGAATCTTAGATATTACTGCAATTGTTTTTAAGATGAAATTGGATGTTATTACTGAATTTAAAAAATATTTTCTCAACTCAATAAAAGGAATGAATAATATCTAGTTAGTATATTGTTAGTGACATAACAAAATTTTTCCGTCACTATACAAAAATTTATGCGAACTTACTAAATAGTTATGTTGATATATTTGCAAACATTTGATAAGTCCATTTGTAACGACGTATTTAAAAATTGGGCGTTGACTACCGCTTGGAGATTTCTGAAATATATAGCATTATGTTTATAATTCGGGGCTCTTAGTTTATGTGCATTTAACTGTTGTATAAATGTGATAGCAAAGACGAGATATTACAGGAATTAACAACCAATAAAATATTACATTATGAATTGATATTATAATGTTGCTTATTCGTATATTGAATAAAATATTTAAATGTTTAAGAAAGGATATACATATATTTAATAATAATAATAACAAAAATACTATTTTCAAAGATAAACTTTCATTTATTTATTCACTTTAGTAATTGGACTCGGGGATTAAATTAGCTGCTGTATATGGGACATTGTCATGCTATTATATACTTAAATATAAAACATAATGTAGTTTATGTCGAAGCTTAATTTTCCAATATGAATTACATACCCGTATGCTATATGAATACAGTAATACCCCGCTTTACGCGACCCCGTTATGCGCGGTTTCACTATAACGCGAAATTCAAATTTATTATTAAAAGAGTGCGTATAAACATAATGTAGTCATGTAGTCTATGGTCGCGGGAATTTCAGTTAACGCGATTTTTTCCGGAAATTATCCCTCGCGTAAAGCGGGGCATTACTGTACACAAAATATTGTATTTTAATAAATAACATGAAAATTGAAAATTACTATTAAAAGTCGTAGTTTACTATAATAATGTTATGTATTCAATGTAGGGCTTAAATATATACCTATATCTAGCTAGATTGGCTTCCATTAGCCTTAGCGTAATCTGAGCCTGGTTGAATGACCGCGCGTTATGAAATAATACTACATTTGAGCATGATAATTAACATAATTAAATGTTATATAATTTTAGTATTGCATTTTATTGATAATTCTGAAATTTCCCTTATATATTTATAAAAGTCTAATATTATTGCAATCAGTCTAAAAATGCATTAGTGGCACATAATAATGCTAAGGCAACATTTCTTTTTAAGCAAAGCATTGCATTGTTTTTTGGGGACGTTGTTTATAAACTTGTATTATATAATACTAGTCTTTGGTTATTTACACAAATAATTTAAAAAACTTTATATATTTATAAATATATATAGACTTTAAATTGTTAAACTGAAATAAATGATTAATTCTATGATTGTTTCCACAGCAACCGCGTCCGTGTTGGGTGTCGGTGACGTGACGGATAACAGAATGTTCTGGAGGCAATTAATTGCGGAGTTGTTCGGAACTTTCTTGTTGACTTCAATCGGTATCGCCAGTTGTATTACGATAACGCCGGATTTCCAAACACATGTTATCACAATCGCCATCACTTTCGGGCTTATTGTTGCAACCGTTGTGCAGGTATGTGTAATTTTTTTATAGGATTTAAATTACTATACATTTAGTAGGTACAATATTATTAAGGAATTAGTTTACAAAGACAAACAAAACAGTCGAATATGGTTTGGATTTAGAGCAATCTTTGAAGCACTAAGCAGTCTGCCAATTATGTGAGTGAAATGACGCAACTCTCTGTAAATGATACATAACTCACTTTTGCGAATTCTCAAGCGTGTACTGATTTGATCTAACATTAACATAACAATAGCGGAAAGTTGAGGAAAGAAAGTAAAACGCTTTGAAGATTATCCGGAAGCCGGTGTATGTATGCGTGTATGTTACACCATTAATTTGCTGTCTCTACAATATATTATTACCCCGGTTTTTTATTACACGCGATACGAGTAGGGTTAGCATATAAAGCCGTCTATGTGTAATGCCAATGTGAATGCCATAATATTTATTCACGATTTGACGGTCATATGTTAATGACATTATATTATATTAGTAAACAATATGGAGGATATATAATAGATATTAATTTTAATATTAGAAAGACGGGAAATGGCGATAGGTCAAATGACTGCGTAACATTTAATGTTTTTTATATTTTTATAGATTTACTATTGGTCAAGTGACCTTTAATGTTAAATGATTATTAAATCTTAATACTACAAATAAACAACGAAATAACTATAACATAAAATAAAAAGCTACAATGCTATGGAGTCGTTTTTTCCAATAAGATTTTCAATAGACGTAATTTTTTAAAATATATCTAAATTTATTCAAATAAGAAATTTGCTAAACTAAAACTGAATATTTAACATCTGTAAATTTCGAAAAATAAAACCATTTACCAATTATTTAACAACAATTTAAAATATTTTAATTCGTCAAAAGTATATGTGGAATTTAAAAACAACACAAAGTAACAATGTTGATGCGAAAGTGTATGAAATTAAATTTTAACCGCATATCTGAATAGTAAAAAATCGATTCGAAACATAAAATGTGTTTGTTGGACATATTTAAAAATATTTTATTCGTTATTCGTTAAAATTGTCAATCCATTATTTCTATTAATTTTATTGCAGATGTCGTTCTATTTTTAAAACAGATAGAGTTTTAGATGACAAATAAGGTCTGAGTTATTATATACAGTTAATATGACGATCGTGCGTTATGATAAGAAACTGTTTCAACTATAATAATGAACGTGCCATAGATATTAACATTAGATATTTATAAACAAACTACGATGTTAGAAAAAAATAGTTTGCAAACAATGCGATGTTTATATCTTTTTAAATATGATACAGATATCAAAATATCATTGATTGTATGCTCGAAGTTTTAATTCAAAGTTTAAAAATTGATGTGTATGTCGTAGTTACGGAAATAAAATCATAACGTACATATATAGTATAACAAAAAATACGGCTTACATATCTAGGGAGAAAGAATTAAAAAAATTAATACTATCATTCCCATTGTCCAGTTGAGGAATGATAGACTACAAAAGTTTTATAGTTGAACTTCTTCACACTATTTATAAGTAAACTAGTGTTAAATTTAATGGTATTATAACTCGTTGAATTAAACATTCTCAGATCAGTCGCCCCCGCTCGTTTCGCATTGTTCTGGCTTTGCGTATTTTTTTAATTTGTCTACAATTTGCCAAACTGGTAGACGTTTATGGTTACATCTCCAATTCAATGAGTCTCCTCGCTACACAGGCTGACAACGAAAAAAATATCTTTGTTTTTACATTGGGCTGGTATTTTCCGAGATTACTATGTTCAATACTAGTGTAGATAATCACTATTATTCTGGTACTTAATAATAAATAAATCATAGTTTTTAGGTAGCAATTATTGAATAGATTAATCTACAAATAGAATTTTAAAAACCGTATACATAAAAAACTAACAACGTTGGTTATTAATTGAATTCTCAAATAACCCGACACTCATTATCATAGCCAAAGATAATGATAAAAAACAATTAAATATAGAATCTTTATCGACATCTGTCAATTTAAATCCTACCTACCGACTAATTTATGCGAGTGTGTATAATTTGAGGAACTGCACTATATTATAAAACTAGAAGAAGAACAACAAAGAAATAAATAAAAGTATCGTCTACTGTTTATTTTCATTTTGATAATGTACTCATGATTAACACCAACTTTAACGGTCATTATAACATTAAATATATAGGTCATTTGACTTAGTCATTTGTCTCATCACCATAACCGTCTTCTTAATGTTAGAAGTATCATAAGATATTGCAAATTCAGCACATTTATACCTAAACTATAGATATTGGAGAAAAAAAGTTTTAAAAAATTGAGAAAATAGCGCTTAAACAAACAGATGGACGGTTTAATATTTTATAGTGATGAAAATTCTTGTGTACGAAATCCCATGAGTAGAATATGAGTGGAATATAGGTGCCTTTTAATAGCTAGCAATTGAACACATGTCAAGGTTGAATTGACAATTCGAGTGCGCATCACACCTTAAACTTGCGTGGGAAATGACAAACCCATCATGAATTCAAGAGTACTTATAAAATCTTTAACCGTAAAACTATGGAGTGAAATTAATATCTATAAAATACTCATCGATTTGTCCACCTCCATATTTTGTACTTTAAATAATAATAAAAATTAAGAGTTCGTCATGTCATCGCGCTCCTTGAATTAAGACAACGGCTAAAATCTTAATTAAAACTGTCAAAATGAATTTGTATGATAACATCTCAAGTGTCATCTACAAGTGACTTCAATGAAGTAGCTAATATATATGTTTACATAAGTTTCACAATATACTTGCAAGTACAGTTAATAAAACATCAACGTTAACAGTAAGTGTAATGTGAACCACTTGTAGTCACGCATGGCACCGCGAAGAAGAGGCACATCGAGTGATTAGAAAAAAAAGTTCAATCTTGTTATTTTTTTTAAATTATTTCTTGTATTGCGATGTAGAAGTTCGTCATCACCAAACCCAGTGTTCGAATTTTAAAAGAAACAAAACACGATCCTATAAATATAAATCCTAAACAGATATGAGCAACCCTTTTGTTTATTCACAAACTAGGTCTAGGATTCAACAATGCAGACTAACTCAGTTAACTTTTATTACATTGCAATTCAAAAGTAAATATTGTTTTAAAATGAATGTTGAAATAGTTACGAGTGTATGCTAAGTATTTGGATATTTTATCGCGGTATAAAATTTTAGATGGCACATCCTACACACAGATTGAAATGTTTTGTTTGCTATTGATTTAGTTTGATTTTTTTCGAAGATTGCAAGGCTCGGTTCGTTGTTTAGTCTCCGAAAATTTTAGTCCCAGAATAGGTCGAATTTATCAAATCAAATTTTATTATTATTTTTATATACACTATTTTAAGATACGATTTTGCATGTAGCCAGTGCGGGTCGAATCTTTAGGATAAACCAAGACTTGTGCAAGTAGAGATGTTCGACAAGTGTGGAGTGTAGTTCATCGACCATGAACAATGTATTGATTTTTTTTTATACTTTGATGTTTGTTTTTTTAAACCGTTCGCTTGCATAATTTATTGTCATTGCGTAGCCCTGAAATCTTATAATTGTTATGTGCAATTATGAATGACATTTAGCATTCTACCTATAATTGTATGAAAGACGTTTTTATTAGATATATTGCGTTACAAAGTTGATTAAATTAAAAATATAGATATGATAAAGGAAATTATTTAAAATTATTTTGCTTATAATTCCCGCTACAACATTCAGTAATTTGTCTTGACGCGTTTCGCCACTTCACGTGGTATCATCAGGATACGTGAAGTGGCGAAACGCGTCGAGACAAATTACTGAATGTTGTAGCGGGAATTATAAGCAAAATAATTTTAAATAATTTCCTTTAATATGGATTTCCGCAAAGTAACGCCTGAAACAACTAATTATATAGATATGATAGTTCTTAGGCCAATATGCAGTTTCGGAGTAGTACTACCGTGACCTATTTCAGTCGAGTTCGTTTCATTTCTCTCATTGGCCGCACTGTCGTTTAACATGCTTTTATAAAATATTCCTCGAATGGAAACAATGTCGAGGGTCACAATATCAATATTTCAATAGTTGATTGACCGTGCGAATACATCATTAAATATTTGAAACATACGATAAATATAGCTAATGTGCAGCCTCGCATGCAATAACTCCATCCGGTCCATAAACGATTACACGCTTCAAATTAAACTAATCAATATTATAAACACACATTTTAATGTTAATAATTTATTATTAATGTGCTGCATTAAAATTAACATATTTTATAGCTTATTCTAGCTTTAGTGATAATTCAATGTTTTGAAATTTCTTCATGAATGGAGTGTTATATATCATGTACATCTCGATGTGATAACA
The DNA here is from genome assembly GCA_028551675.1 of Tineola bisselliella. Classification (NCBI taxonomy): domain Eukaryota; kingdom Metazoa; phylum Arthropoda; class Insecta; order Lepidoptera; family Tineidae; genus Tineola; species Tineola bisselliella. The sequence goes on along the minus strand of JAPWLS010001839.1, from coordinate 19,340 downwards.
TTTGCTCATGCTTATATTAATTTGTAACCACACGGAAAGGATTACCGCCATGAAGATAGGTGGGTTTTAATCAGGCGTTAACAATTTGATATAATTTGATAAATAATAAATTAATTACAATAATCAGTTAGTGAGATGACCTAATTTTATTTATTTCTAGAATTTTCGTTTTTATATCCTAAAAATACTTTACATAAATCAAGAGGAGTGTCATAACTATTTTTATGTTTTGTTAAATTTTACAATAAATTAAAAACTCCAGGTCAAATCCAGTGCATATAAATCTGACCTTTCCATCTTAAGCTCGATGTCACCTACGCTTCAGGGTATGGAAACCCGTTCAGTTCACGGTCCAAATTAAATTGCGTCAACACGATCTGGCGACATGTTGCGCAATACCATCATCTGTCAATCGTGTGGATTAGCATGACAATGGAACAATGAACTAGTGTGATCGCGATCTAGACGCCGCGGCTATTGAAATGTAGCTTTTGTAGCGTCAATGTCAGAATGGCAAGGGTTATTGTAAGTTCGTCACAGTAATTGTGACACATGTGTATTTCATTTAGAATATTGCTATACACATTTATACTACTTGGATAATTATATAGATTACAATAATTAAAATAAATGCGACAGTGACCTTATATAACCTTAACATCTTTCTTTTAAAATAAATTATCTCAGATTCATAATTGTTATTGTATTTTTAATTCATTTTGTTCGCTTTAAGTTTTCATCTAATTCTCTGCCCAATTATAAGTAGGCCTTAGTATTTGAATTAGTTTGTAATAGTATAATAGAAAACCATTTTAGACGAGTTCGTGGGATACCATTTTTAGTTGAACAATAGTAAAATAATGACTTAACAAGACGTGACATATTTGAAGCTCTGATATTTAACTGTTTAACACTTAAATGATTGTCATTTAGTTTACATTAATTGACTTTTTATTGTTAACCCGTCATATGTCGCGGTATATTTAACAACTGTCCACTTGTATTTATGTCTTTGTTAAACTGTATTTATGTTATAATTACGTGTCATATTATCTTTTTATGATTACGGCAATTACGGTGTCTGTCATGCATTTTTTCTTTTATAAACTTTCGAATAAAAAAAACGTATAATAGCTTAAATTGTAATGACGTCTGAAGTTATGTACAAATACAGCCGAACCTGGACAAGCGAGAACTGGGTTAGTGAGAACACTCTATAAGCGAGAATAATGGTCAGGTCCTGTCACTTTTAACCCCAAATACCTCTATGAGTGAGAAACTATTAATCTATAAACAAAATCAGTTTTTCTTCAATACATTTTCTCTTTATTTTCCTCTGACATTTCATACGTCATCCCATTCCTCATTCAAACATACAATCTTATAGAAATAGATTGCAGTTCCAACAGAAACATCTGTTAGAGAGAGTCATTTCATATCTAGACCTCTATGAGTGAGAGTTTCTTACTCTAGACCTCTGTAAGCGAGAATATTTACAACAATATTACTCAAGCGCCATGTTCATCGACTTTTATTTACCTCTATAAGTGAGAATAACTATTCCCAAACTTTTGTAAGTGAAACACTGTTTTAGTGAGAAACCTCTATGGGCGAGATTAATATTCGGGTCCCTTGAATTCTCACTTATCCAGGTTCGATTGTACTATATATAATAAGTGATTTGAAAGCTTTATGCGGCTTATCATGATGCCACGTGTCGCTGCAAACACGTTGGCTGCAAATTAATTTTAAAAAGTAGTAGCAACCCACATTAAGAAATATGTATATATGTATAACTTTGTAATAAATCATACTATATATGTATGTACATGCATAAACGCCCCATCAACGGTACTATGACTTTGATGTAAAGATACCGCTGCTTTTGTCGAGTTAATTGCAGTGTAGAAAAATTCTCTAATACGATTAAATACTTGTATATTGTTGTAGTTATATATAATTATCATGTATTAATATATTTATAATGTAAATTTATACCTAAATAGACGATACTGTTTTAGAATACTAATATCAAACGTTTTAGATGTAATCGTAATATTTTTTTGTCGTTTGTATAATTTTGCACTTAGTTAATGTTAAAAAATCTGCGCATTTCAAGGCCACTGTGATCTGTCATGATTAGCTGCTGATGGTCACGATTTCCGGAGTCTTCTTCTTCGTTTTTATGCAAGCTTTAAGGTCTAATTTACACCACTGTTTATGTGAAATATCTGATTTTGTAGGAATTATTAAGAAAATGATTAAAAAGCAAAAATCTTTGTTTTCCTATAGGCTTTTGCCCATAGTCAGAAAACTACGGAATCCACTGTCCATATTATACTTACTAAAGTTACCAAATCATTTATTAAATAATCGTGAAACATAACTGATTTAAATGTATTTATGCGAATTACTTTCCCGCGTAGTGATCAAACCATGTTTTAGATTGAATTGGAAATAGCCGGGAATAACAAGAACAACCTTTGAATAAATACGACCTTTACTGTAATAATTTTCTCAATTTTATCAGTGTGTCTAACCCCTTTATATGGTCAGTTGACAGTTAAAATTAATTGTCGAATATTTAATGTGAATTAAGGTGTGGTTTTTAGATTGTATTGTTTGAATTATATTATCTGCATGTATGTATACGTTTTTATTGTATTTCGATTTAAAATAATACGTAATTATTTGACTACATTTTTAAGGTATATTTAAATTGAAGTCTTGATGGTTAGTAGTAAGGCTTTATATATGCATATATATATTCATCTCCTCTAGTCGGTACGCCGTGAAATTGACTGTTGTCTGCAGATATTTGTGTGTTTGACAACATTATGCAAAATGAAGGTTACTATATGAAAAATGTTGAAGCATTAGATTGTTATAGTAAAAGACGTAAGTATAAACATAAAATTAAAGTTGTCAAAGTTATGATTAGAATATTATAAATGAGCAATTAACATTTCAAATTCGCGGTTTAATGCAAAACATATTTATGACATTGTAAAAATAATTATAAACTCGTATGTAATGTTAAATGCTCCTCTCTAGTTTTACCTTAATCGGTTCAGATAACCTCTACTTAGTTTCAAGTTAAATACATTTTTTATTCCCTTTTAGAGAATAGGTTTACCTTTAAACGACTTTTTCAAGATCTTCGACAATTTATTTACTCGTAATACTTTAATCTGTTTATTTATATGTTTTAGACATATGGAGAAAAATATTGACAAATTAATAACAAATTTATTGCCGCAACCACGATGTGTGCAAAGATTTTGAAACGCCGGATTAAATGATAAAAAACAAACGCAATAGTAAGCCGCTAAATTATTTATTATAAATAAAAAAATTGCTTCAACCTAGGATCGAAATGAGGACCTCTGCTCAAACCATCAACCACCGCTCCACAGAGGTCAAAAGGTTCACATTTTACAAATAACATTCCTTTCCAAATGAAATAATTGAGGTCATAAAATCATGTACTAAATCATATTAGATACTAATATGATATGTAACCTTTTAATAATATTAATCATAACTAATAGGGATTTACAAAATATGAGCATAAATTATAATTACGTTAGATTAAGACCTACGCAATTATTTACAGCTCTATTACATTTACAATAAAGCGTAAATTATCACAGAAAAGTGTTTAATGTGTATATTTTATAATGTGGTTTTCTGGTCAGCCACGTCACATATGAAAATGTTTTATTATATCATTGAACATTTGCGTACACTCACGATATGGTATCACACTAATTATGTTGTGAAACTTCTGGTCCAATTAATTTTTTAGCAGTTCAATGTTATTCATAGTGTGGCTAACGTTTGTGTAATTTTTCTCTTTTATGTTGACATACATATTTATAACTTCCAATTTGAAAGTAATAAACGTAAATAATAATAGGATGTAACTGTAATAACAATAACAATTTGTTATTTTGTCTAATTTAAAAGACTTTATACTTATTTACTTGTTATAATATTTATTTCAATTTATTTTTAATATTTCAAGTTTAATATAATGAAAATAACACTTCTTCTTTTTTTTCTTTTATTAAATGCCCTTATATGCCTACGGAAGACAATTCAATCATGTCGAGTATTTGGGAAATAACCTAACAAAACGCAAATGACTAATAGAACGGCTGTAAAATTCTTGAAACATTCAATTAAACAATAATCAAAATAAATAGATAGTAAACTGCATAGTCTTTTAAATTAATTGAATACTGTTTGCGAATAACTTCGGTCTATTGTCTATTATCTACAGTAATATTATTGTTTCAAATTCCAATTTGATTAAATGATTATAAGAATACTAGCGCTCGACCAAAACGTTTTTAATTTGAATAAAATCTTGAATTTTACAATCTTAAAAGTGACATCTATTTTGTACTAATACAACGAATCTGGTCACAAACCGCATGAATTATAAAGACGTTGGCTACTTTCACTATATACGAAGATATACCTAATCTACATAACACTTTAAAACGTGTAAATTCTAAATTTGGGCACAACAAATGCCTACGACAGTCGTAAAATTGATTACCAATGTTTCTATTAGTGTAAATCAATTTTGTTTATTATGTACATTTTACAGCCGAATTCCGAAGCCTAACTAAGTTTTGTATTGTCCCTTTTCTTTATTAAAGATATCGAACCAAATTAGTCTTAAAATATGTATAAAAAAGATTAAAACAATAGCGATAATAAATCACATAAATAAGTACTTTTTATAAAAGTAGGTATATTTATTATTTTAATCGGGTATTTATTTAGTTTTTTTAATGTTTATCAATTAATTTTGTTTTTAAAAATATCGTCGGTTCAAATGATTGAACAACATTCAATATGTTTACACATATTTTTGTTAAACTATAAAAACTAATAAAAACGTTAAATATGTGCCGCTTCTGCCTATTTAGTGTTAAGAAATACATGCTTTTATATATTACACATATATTTAAAATAATGTTATAATAATAGTACATATCAATGGTTAATGCGCGTTCATTCATCACTGGGACCTTGACTCTGCAGCCGGTTTTCAGTCGAAATGAATTATCCATCTTTATATTAAGTACACTTTATTTATGGTTAAAAAAATTACGTTTTTATCATTTTTTTCTATAATATAAAATAAACTTCAAAATATATTGTAAAGAACGACCGTTTTGTGCAAAATATTAAAACCAAATTCGTGATTTACCGTAGCTGAGATCCCTTTAGGTCTCAGAACAATTTTGATAAGTCGACCATGGCATTTGACTGTGAAGTTTCGCAAAAGAACTTGTACCAGAAATTTCGTGTAAAGATTAAAAGCAATTCACGTGTTATTTTTATTAGCCCTTTGGCGCTCCGATTTCGTCATTTTATTAATGATTGTATTAAAAAAAACCTCGGTCCTTAAACGGTCCATATTCTCGTTATAAATTAATGCAGTTTTCTGAACGCTGCCAAATAAAAAACTTATCACCTATGTCACGTTCATTTTGTAGTTCATTGAGTGTCTTTAATTAATCCCATTATGCTTCCAATAAACAATATGCTATAATAAAATTAACTTCCTATTTTCTTTAATATTCTTGGTGCAACTTTGTTGTTGAACTTCTTCCGCTCGTTGCGGTTGTTTGTCCGTGAAAATTCTGCGGTTACATAAAACTAATTCGTATTAAATTCTTCTATAAACGTCAACAAGTTAAATTGTTAAATTACTGTATGTTAATGTTATCCATTTAAAGTATTCATGTCAGTCAATTTAACATTAAGTGAGCAACACATTCGTCCATTCTGACCCGGCCTTATACACCTATCATGGCGAATCGGTCCGTCAAACAATCTTGATTTGATTTCATTTGACATTAACAACCAAAATATACTGACAATCTTTTCAATGCTTCGGTATTTTAAACTGCGCGAGAATCACACGTTCGCAACTTTTGCGATAGTAACATAGATGACTGACAAACGAACAAGCAATCAATCACAATTCGTAACGCTCGGTTGACTTCACATAATATGTTAGACAGTTTTTAAAGTGTTTTATTAATCTTCGAGACATTAGCTAAATATCGTGAATCTTTTGGACCCTGACTCGAATTGTGTTAGCCTTGAAGTTAACTTTTGCTTTGACAGTCATGGTGTGTGAAGGTAGTAAGTAGCTTTTGGCTATAAATTCAAGAACTTAAAACCTGTATAATATATCAAGTCAGTTTCGCAGATATAATACAAATATAATTACTATAATGTAGAAATATGTAATTTATTATTTTTATACATAATTCTGGTAATTTAGTTAAACTATTGTACATAAAAACAATAACGTAATTAAATTTTAAATCTAAAAACAGTTTATAGTTAATAATAATAATAATATTAATACATGTTTTATGATATAAGCTCACATTAACAGAAGAGTAAAATAATAGATTGACCTCGTCGATAAAACAGTGTATCTAACTCGATCGTTTATTTATTGACTTAGTATTAATTGTCTAAATTGGTAGTAAGTTTGACTGGCCTGAGGGAATAATTGACAATGATCCTACCCATTATAAACCTACACATTGCAAAATGTTCTTGTTATTGCAAATATAGTACACAATAAATAACCGTGTAATATGGAGGATTTTTGAATGATATTTATCGATAACTAAGGTTATGTATATTTTAAATAAATATTATTAGATTGCAAAGGTTTTTTTTCTGTTTTAGCTTCAAAGTAATCACGATAGATCCTGAAACGAGGGAAAGTCATTGAGTTCAATTTATTCTAATTAAGATTTAGCTCAACGGGGAAAGTTTATTGGTTAATAGTCATAGTTGAATATATCAAGTACCTAGATTAACTGCGTCATTAACGTCGTCAGCTATAGTATTGAGTTTCATTACAATTATTTATTTGGCTTTTGATTAACTTGCAATGCCTCTGTTAGTGTCGCATCTACAAATAATTAATTGTTTTGACAGTAACTGTAATGTCGCATAGAATAAAAATTTTGATTACTCGAAAAGGTTAAATCTTAAATAATAATAACTTAATTAGTCCCTTAATTATCTTATTCACTCATAAAATATGAAAAGAAAAAACTCGAAATTTTAATTATGATAGCGCGCTTTTGACTATGAGTTTCTATGACTTAATTATTCTATTAATAAATCCTCAATGCATATGAAATGTGATTGCAAATGACGTAAGGTTTTGACCACCAGCACTGAGAGTACACTTGACCTAGTTGTGGCTGGTCCAAGACCCCTCTGACCGGTTCCATTACCACCGGAACTCTTCCGATAATACCTGATCTGTTTCATTTGATTTCACTTTAAATACTTGTTACTATATTAAATGAAGATTTAAAGAATTTTAATTGGTTTCCGGATTTTATAATCATAATTAAAAGCATTTTAAGGTTATCTTCTTATGCGGAGTAGCCAGCGCGCTAGTCTGTTAGTCGGTTCTGAGCTTCATTTCTTTTGTTTCATTTGTTTTATTCTAGTCCTGGTGTCTATGCTACATCTACACGTTTTAAAATTCGGTATACATGTGTATTTCAAATTATTGTCTCACTTACTTGTTTACTTATAATAAATAATTATATATCTGTTTTATAATAGGCAATTAAAATAATAAATAGAGATGTCTAAAACAAAATTTAAACAATGCAATTTACGGGCTTCAGTTGTTTAGTATTATAGTAATAAAAAAACAATGAGCGTCAAACTTCTATCGTCAGACATTTTGATTCTATCTTTGTCAGTATTAAATTGCTTGCGAACGATCGATTACGCCAAATTAATTGCTATTGAACAGTTTATGGTGTCGAAGAGTATTGTTTAAAGATGATAGATGAAACTGTCGATAAATACAATACAATAGTCTTGAATAAATTTAAGTTCTATAACATCTTTCAATGGTCAAGGATGCATTTCGTAGAAGGTCGATCTTATATATTGTTAATTTGATTTATATATTTTATTGTTTGTCATACACTTATCGGGATGTTAGATTTGTAACATTAATATCTATTTTCACCAACAAATAATTCTTAAATAAACGTTTAAGTTTTGGTGAAAACGAGCATAACTATAACGATTTTAGACTACAGTTATTGACTCAAAAACTTCTTTTATTTTGTGTTTAAACTATTTTATTATTTATTAGTAAACTTAAATCAGAATTGAAATATCAGCCCAAAGTGTGAGTTTTTATGTTGTGATATAAATGTCTTATAGATGTCTTATTTAATTGGAACGTCTAGGTGTTATATAGAAAGAACATTTGCCCCTGTAAGTACCTACTTAAGTAAAGATTAATGATACAGTGTTAGAGCGATCTTGATTCAAAGTCCTTTGACCTCATGCAATGTTCTACTTTTCATCATTATTAGATGACCTTGTTGCCTGCAATGATATATGGGTTTCACTTATCTACCCACATTGAGTGTGTACTCGAATCTACATTTTCATTGCGGAGGTATATAAATATGGAAATAAAAATTGTTTGTATTTTTTACAATTAGTTTGCATGTTGTCTCTACATGTCTTCATGCCCAGGACCTGTGTGCGTCGTTATTTTTGCACATACTTGAAATATATGTAAATAAAAATAATTCGAATAAAGTCAAATATGTTTATATATCTTCAATTTACGCAAGAATTTTGTTCCTATACGGTAAGTATGAGCTTTACTGGATAAGATGAATCAACAAATAGAGCGGTTTCGGGCACTAAGTCATTTTAATTTAAATGTACGAAATTTCTAAAATCGAATTTTAATTTTCAAAAATATTCCTCCTATAAATTTCTAGTTATTTTCTAACATATCAGCATATCAGAATTTTCCCGCGCAAATTCTCATACTAGTGAAAAGACAGCCTAATGGAACAAGGTAGAGTTCATTTAATACGAGCACAAGAAACTCATGAATTATTAATCAGACCTTAAACTGACTATACTAACATTATCGTATGACTGAACTTTCGGTTCAAATTAGTCCTGTAACATATTGAATTAAATCCTCGCTTGTGCACTGCAATCATAGCTTAATGCATATTTATAAATACTTTTAAACAACATGGCATTGAACTTTTCAATTGTTAACAGAGAACAAGTTAATTTTGATTATATACAGAACAATATCATGTGAACTAATAAATAAAAATGCTTTACAATTAAGAATGATAGACAGAAGATGGTAGGAAGAAGAAAGTAATGATGATTACAAGCGTAATATTCACAAGTGAAGCAGTCTTCTTTGAGCAGCAGCAGGTTGAACAGGTACAGCGACACAAGAAGTGTGTCAATCTGGGTGCTACATATTGGTCTCTTTAAGCTGGCCTAGCGGAGACGACGAGATATGAGTTATCTCCAATCATGGATCGCACTATAAAAACAAAAAGAAGTGCAGATTATTTTGGCTGAACTTTCAATAGATTCCAAACGATTTCTATGATAGTTCAACATCGACTCCTTCTTTTTAATTTGTATTTTTGTAGATTTAGGTATATCACTATGAGCTATGTCTTGACAATTAAAAGCTCTAAATTAAAATAAATGGAAAGAAATAATTAAAAAACAAAAGAGTGCGTTGTTTTAAAAAAATCTGCGCGGCAAATTAAAAACTAATATTATAACAAACTATTAGTTAATAACAACAATTTAGTTTCGTAACTAAATACTCTTAAATGGACCTTTTAAAATATCAAGCGGGTTAAAGAGCGATCCGTTAGTTGACAGCGGCTTTGTGCTATACTAACTAACACATTTAATATAAGCCGATAGGAATCCGGAGAACGACAGTTCAATTGATAATCCACCTTTGCTGATCACGTTAAGAATGTTGTGGGCTATGTTACTTGAAAATAACTCGTTTTCATATATTTATACGCTACCTATATCTAAATGTATTTATTATTTAAATTATTTTGATATAAATCTGATTAACGCATATGTTTTATAACCCAAAGAAGTATATAAATAAACTGTACAATACAATAAAAAAATGAAAACAAAACTTTTACTATTTTCATTACTCTAAAGCTGGGACGACGAATCTTTATACCTCTACACATTTTTATCTAATAAAAAAATGTCTATTATTTATCATATTATTAATTTTTAAATGATCCATTTTTATTTAATTAATTTCGTAAATCATGATTATTGATTGTTTTATTTGTTTACTTAAGAATAATATTACATACTGTAGTTTTCGATGGTCCCACACTAGGCATTGCCTGTCACGTGGGACCCATCACTTACAAAACCTTTAATAATTGCAACTAAAACTATTTATTTATTTATTTTTATAAAGTATTTATAAGAATTTAATAAATTGAGTAAACCTTGACTTCGTTGATAGGGTCTAGTATGGCATCAGGGTCTCATATTATAATTATTGATTTAACAAATTCCCGAACTATCTAATTTGGTTTTGGATATTGAAGTACATATGCATATCTTATTATATAGGTACTTGCATAGCAAGAGTGATTGAAACGGTTTTAAATTTGATATTTTTTATCAAATTACGATTTCTTACCGTTTACAGATAGACTGTGAGAATCGTTTGCATACAAATGGTTATAATAAATTTAATTCAAAATTCTTCATTATAGGGACTTGGGCGTGCAGGTATAGATAACGGAATGTTACTTTTACGTTATTTCAAATTTATTTGAATAAATTAGTGAAGACTTGTTAAACAAAATTTATACGAAATCCATACGATGCAATACAATGGGCGGAACGAATAAATATTAAATAATAATAAATTGCCCATAAATTCTCTATCACATATTTTTACAATAAAATCAGTAACATATACCTAAAAGTATATCATTAATTGGATCAATATTCGTAAGCGTAATAACTTTATGCTTGTTGGCTTTTTACTATGTTAACTCAATGTTTTTTTCAGTTGGTTTTTTCAGTGAACAAATATGTGACATTCTTTTTGAAATCTATTTTTATCTTCTTTTCTAGAGCTTACATTATTTTAGTAACATATATGCTTTATGAAATATAGTTTTAGTGTGTCATATGATATTTATCGCTCATTTCGTTTATTTATTATAGGCAACTATTTGTAATTATTGTCCCTTTTATTCGGTTGTTGTGATTAAATAAATAGCAATACTGGCTGTTGTAACACATGACTAACAATGTAGTTTAATGTGACAGCAACGTGATTAAAGCTCTGAGCTCAGCACGTGTGCTAATGATATGTGTCACGCATGATCTAGATACAGGCATAGATACATACATATATCTATAATATTGAAACTATATTATATATGTTATTTTTAATACATATTATTGTTTGTTAAATATGTTGACATATGCTACAGGCTGGTGAGCATCAATGGATCTCTACGAACTCTATAGTTTTGGTTATATAAACTCGTATACTTTATGGTATTGTAAGTAAATATTTTTCATAAGGGCTTATCTCTATTGAATAAATATAACGTTTTTTATTGCCTTTAATTAATTTATATTGCAACTAAGTATGTGTAAAAACATTAAAACTAATTATCATTTATATACCCATTAAAAGTAGTGTATGAGGGTGCGCCGGCGCAGGTGGCCGACCATGCTAGGAGAGTTTTCCTGCCACTTACACATTCAATTGACCCACTAAATCTGAGACCACAATCGCGTGAATTACCACCTAACTGTTTCGTTTTGTTACATTCTCCATTTGCTGTTTTTAATATAAATAATATAATTTTCTAAGACCATCATGTTAGCTAGATTATCTTACATAATCCGCAGTTATTCTAAATAGATAAATATACCAAAGCAAATCTCCCGTGAGTTACTTTGCATGGGTTAATTAACGACATTATAAAGGCATATTTTTTTTTACAATTCAGATAAGAAACAATTACAGCACAATTTAATTGTTATCAATCGTCGTTAGAAAGAAAGCGCGTTATCTAACAGTCGTCGACATGTCGGACACAGTGGTAAACGTGTATGTGCCGTGCGTGTTACGGTTAGGGATTGTAGGCGCCCTTGATCGTGCAGTGACCGCCCGCGACCTATCCATACATTACATGTGCGTTACATATTACGTATTAGAAACCGTAGATGGAAATTCCAGAAGTTTATCACATGAGATTTAATGAGATATTGGTCTTATAAAATAGGTAATATTGAGGTATCGAGTTAAACATAACAGAGAAGATATGTCAAACGAAATTTGTGCGAAAATTAATATTATACTTTAGCTCATTGAGTAGTTAACCAAATGACTATTAGATATTTTAAAATAAATACAGTATTCCAATTAAATAAAAAAATAATAATTAATATTTAAAAATATTAAGTAGGTAGTGAATATGATTTAACTAATGCTTTTTGCGGCTTATTTTGGTTTATTTAATCCGAACTTTGAGAAAAGTTTGCAGTTATCTTGTTGCGGCAAGTTATTAGGAATATTTTTTAAAACATTAATTGCATTGTTTAAAAAAACAATCTTCATAAAGTAATATCATACAGTACCAGCATATTTAACCCAATGTTAGGTATGTTTCATGAAATTTTACTCATAATCGACTGTTACATATTGTTACGAATAAAATACTAAAATAGTTTCTGGTAAATTATGCAAACGAATCTGGCTTACTGGAGCATTATTTCCATAATCCGTGAATCGAGACTAATTGTATGGAATAACAATAATTTGCCTCCAAAGGAACACTGCTTTTCTAAATCTATTTCCGTCTCGTGTTATACGTATCTTACTTAATAATACATACAAAATATGAAAATTAATTCATTTTAAAAATATTTCGAGTATTTATTCACAAATATTAATGATTATTTTTTTCCATATTAGGCTATATTTTATAATAGTTGCGATTATAGCATAAACATTTTAAAATATGGGTCTATTGCAAACGAGGTTCGTCTTTCCAATAATTCTGTAGCATGCAGTGAGGGATATGAAAATAGAAATCATATATGTATAACTAGCTGTTGCCCGCGGCTTCGCTCCCGTTAAGAAGTATTATTATTAATTAGGTATAGTTTTTGCCGCTTTATTTTTGTTTAGCGTGTGTTAAAACGTCTTCATCACAGTAACTCCAATCTTTAATTTCAGTTCATAGAAATCATATATGTATAATTGTTTATTGTTAATTACTTATATCTCCGTTTCTCTTTACCACTTCCATGCAAATAAGGCGCGATGTGCACAGTTATGATGGTCGAGAAATTATAAGAATAATATATGAATTACTAATAAATACACATTTTTCCCCATTAGTAGGTAATCATCGAACTCCAATCAGTTCGTCACAGTGTTCGTTGAAATTAATATATTCTTTGCAATATTTTGTTTTTGTTCTATTTCAGGCTATTTGCCACATATCCGGTGGTCATATTAATCCTGCTGTTACAATTGGTCTGCTATTCGCCGGCGATATTAAGTTTCTCAAAGCCATCTTCTATGTTGTAGTTCAAGTGTTAGGTGCTTCCGCGGGAGCAGCGTTTATTCGAGTAAGTATGCATTTTACATTTTTAAACATATTTAAAAACGTAAATATTCTTTCTTTGAGTTATGCTATTTTATTATTTTCCAAAATGGTCATTTATTAGAATTAAGAATACTGATTCAAGTTTAACACTCGTGAAAATGATGTTGCCACATATAAGGAGAGGAACACTCTAGCATAACATTACATATTACACAGAGATGTGACAATATTGATCAAAATTCTCTAGCAATCCTTGACTAAATGTTGTTTACGCTTTTCAGTTGGCAATTCCTGATCATATCGATGATTTGGGACTCACAGTACCTACTGAGGGAATTGGCGATGGACAAGCTATATTGATAGAAGCTTTGATCACATTTCTTTTACTATTGGTCGTCCAAGGAGTATGTGATGCTCGTAGGAACGACATCAAAGGATCTGGACCACTTGCCATTGGGCTTTGCATCACGGCCTGTCATGCTGCTTGCGTAAGTTTTCTAATATACATATTGTTAACATAATATATCGTTGCATTCAGTGCCAATATAATTTTAAGAATACAACTGTCAACTGTCTGTTCGCGCCGAGACGCCTAGCGCGTCGGTTATTCTGTTATCTCATAATTAAAGTACATTTATAAGTAAAATCAGTATTTTACTATAACACACATATTTACTCTATTTGAAGCATTAACTAAACGATGGTATAGATAGATGCATCTATTTAAATTGTTCTTATTCCAGATTCCCTACACCGGATCGAGCATGAACCCAGCACGTTCATTCGGTCCCGTACTAGTCACAGGATATTGGGACCGTCACTGGGTTAGTATCAACAAATTACTCCAATTCTGGACTTTAAATTGCCTGTCTCCTCTATTTCAAGATAAATTACTCCAAAAAACGGCTTTTGACAGGCTTTTGTATTGTAAACCCAAGTGTTTATAGGTTTACTGATTGGTTAATTTATTTGCAGATTTATTGGGTTGGACCAATCACCGGCGCTGTCATCTCTGGACTGGTGTACCGATTCATTTTCCGTGTCGGCAAAAAATCGGATGCCGGTTCTTACGATTTTTAAATTATAAACGACAGTAATTTGTTAAAAGTATTATTACTATGATAATGGAAGATATATTTGTGAAATTAAGTTTGTAGTATTTAAATGAAGCCATACATCATAATTATTTTGATAATTAAGTTATTTTAAGTTTGTATTCAGGCTATTTGACTAATTATAATTTATATTTAAGTTAGCGTTCTTTACATTATATTTATTTTGCATAATAAACTGTTTTTTTTATATATTAAATTTAATCAAGGACCCCGCAAATGTGAATTGAGTATGACGTGAAATTTGATTTTTTAAAATATATTAATAAATCCAGTTACCTAAAACTTTTTTTAAAAAAACCAGTGCTTATAACACAAGTTATTAAGTGCCTATTTATAGTACTTTAAGAATTTTATTGTTAATAAAATATTTTAATATATTTTGATCTTTTTATTTAAATCTCTATATTAAATTACTTGGAATTTTATATAGACTAACCAGCGGTTCTCAAACTTTTTTGGCGAAGGAATAAGCCTTAATATAATTATAAAAAACTGATTTATATGTATTTATGAATAATCATATTGCAATGTAATATTACGTAATATTTAGATGTAACATTCCGTGTTCCGCGGAACACACTTTGAGAATGGCTGGACTAACGATATGAGAGGATATATTTTCATCTTTCGTAAAAGGTTGAGGAAAAGACAAGAAAATAGACCAATAAAAATTTTATTTATTGAAAAGCAAACACTACACAAAGCGCGTTAATTAATATGAGACTCAGGCAAAAACTGCAAACTTCGCATTTCACGTTTGCCCGCCTAAGGTGCGTTGTTCAACAATTCCTGGATAAAAGTGCCCGGAATCGGTATGTCCTCGAGGAGTCCAGCGAAATCACAAAACTCGCCGAAGGAAGTGCAAGTGAGCACTTCGTCCATCAGAGTGGATACTATACGCTCAGCAGCTTTGGCCTGCGCTTCGTCATTGTGACGAATGTATTCGGCTAATTTAATTGGCCACTGTTCCACTGTCAACGTTGGGCTTAGATTCTGAAAACAATACAAAAACGAAAATATAAATTAAATTTAGTTATAGCCGAGCGCAACTGCTAAACGTAGAATAAAAATAAATGCGATAGATTATGACACCTGTGACACAATAACTTTAAATTACAACCATGTATTTAGTATATAATTATACATATTATTAACTCCCCATCAAGAACCATGAATTACCTTAAACATGACGTCGTAGAGCAAACAAATGACAGTGTGGAATGTAGCGTATGGTTTGTAATCGTTCCATTGTCTCTCAACCCGTTGCTCCTCACTCAGCGAGCGCATTGCATTGCAGCCGGGTGGCGCCAGAGCCCGCACGTGACCCATCAACAGTAAACGCTTCAGCATCTCTATTTTATGTGTGCGCCATCTGAAAACAAACAACATGCAATTTACGGGTCACAGGTCCAGATGCAATTTGAATATTGAATTAAGCGAACACGTAACTCCAATTATTACAGATGGCTTGTAGTTCGTTATTTCAGTAATTTCCAAGCCGGGATAGCAAACATTCATATACTATATCTACATTTAGGTATAAAGATATATTACATGCTATCATGAGCACATAATATAGAAAGATATAAATTATCATACTTGGAGTGTGGGAACAGCAGTAACATAAGAACAATATAGTACAGCGGCCCCTCGGCGTCATGTGCAGACTCAATCTGTCTCATTTGTGACCATGCAATAAAGCCTTCGATTGCAGAAACTTCACGAGATGCGACACGAGTCCTGAAAACAAAACAATGCAGACGTTTACGGCAATCTAATCACGTTTAAGCACAAAGAAAATGTGCTCTACTCACGTGTTAATAACATATAAAGCCATATGCATAAGCGCAGGCACCAATTGCATGTTAGAGAGCGGACCCCCTCCGCCGGTATCATCGTGGAATGTTCGTCCGCGAGCAAAACGCACGAGGAGCAGCTTCAGATCGTGGATTGTGCTTGCGTGGACTATATCACGATGGCCGGTCGATTCCTACATTTATAAATCACATTTTAGAAATACATTATTAAGATACATAATACCAGGATAAGAACATGTGGCGGTCGATTCCATAGGCCAAAAATACTCATTTGAGAAGATTTGAGGTTTTGACGTTTATTCTGTCAGTGTCATGTTTCTTGTTTTCCTATTTTGGCTTAGTTTCCTTGTTTGGCTATTCCTAATTGACATTTGCGATTCCATTACATGCCTCTAGATGGCGTTGTCTAGTCGCATAACGCACACCTCATGTTCTACCCTTGACGTAATTTTCCTATACTTATTACTATTACTGTCATTCACCTGTATGTATGTGGTGTGTCTAGCTAGGCAGGTAGCAAACGCAGATTCAGGCACATGAGGACCCCACAATGGCAACAATCCGTTACAACGTGTTGACGCATTCTGCAGCGCAGCACTCTCCCATTCGTCTCTGTCAAATGAAAACGAAACAAGTGAGTGTAATATTACAATTGAAATCTGATTTTGAATATGTTACATTTAAATAGTTCAAAATAGTGAAATTATCTAGTAAAGTGTGAAATGAAGGTTATATAAATTACCTAGCTCTTGCGAGTCGCACTGCAGCCATGTGACACTCGACATGAACAACATTGTAATGTGAAACAGTACTGTAGCCCAACGTCTTGCGTGTACGAACTTCGTACTCTTCTACCGGACAACGCTTTGTGTATGTATAGATGCCGAGAACCTACATAAAACAAAATTATTTTTTGTTATTAACTTTACTTTTCGACGATTTATATGTAATGAATTCATCTCACTCTAACCTTAGTGGGTTGGTATTTGTATCCCTCTCTGCAGATGCAGCAAACGGCGCCTGCCTCCTCCGCAAGATCGGCGACCTGTTGTGTGAGTGAACAATGCGCCGTGACCTGACCGCGTTCGTTACTGCGCATGCCCAGAGCACCTAACTGACGCTCGCGCACTGCCATTGCAAGGCGTTTCTTTTCCTACGGAAAGTAAAGTTTAAGACATTGCTTAAAAATATTAGATATGACATACAAAAATATTTCAGCCATTTATTGGTTAGTAGAGGAATTATTACTTATTAATATACTTGATAAATATTGAAATCACATACCTGTCGTGTAAAGTCTCTGACTTCTTGAACTTTAGCTGCGCATTGCGGTTGAGATCGTAAAGCTTCGAGAAGGTTCTCAGCGAGACTGCCGACATGTTCGCCCGATGATACTTGCTCTAAACGATGAACTATTGGAATCACTTTTTCACATACCAGCATCTGTGAAATGCGTATGAAATAATTAATGAAAATTTACTATTTCACACGTTATTATAATTTAACCTACGTACCTGAGTAGGTTCATGATCAGCGGCGAGACCGGTGAGGAAACGCAATATGTATTTGAGCGCCGGTCTACTAATAAACTCCTTCAGTTCATCAGCATTAGTGCATACCAAAGTCGGTTTAACACATGGCGCATGCGACTGTATGGAACAAGATTAAACAAAATATTTTTTTTACAATAATGCTAACTATAACTAAACCTTCACACCTGTAAGTATCTATATGGCAAATACTTACAATAATATAATCCAATGCCTCTTTGACTACTCCCAAAGATATAAGATAATCTTTGAGCGTTCCACCTATTGAGTTACGTTCTATGTTCGCGCACAACACGCAGAACAACTCCATACGGAACTCTTCTTCTGTCCATTGCTGCGCATCCAAGTGCTCAAAGTCCAATACCTAAATAATAAACATAAATGGTTATATTAATAAAGAATATAAAATTACGAATGTTACCCCCATTTTCCTCTGGTTAACCTTACCTGTTTGAAATGATCAACGAGCATGGCCATCTTCAAGTCATTGCCATAAACCAGAGCAGCCAGTACTCTGGTCAAATGTCCGAGCGCGACAGAATTGTTACGGATACCTACAAAAATACATATTTATGTAAATTTCATCACACAACTTGAGAGAACAAGTGATTTATTAATTTAAAAGGAAAATGAACCTGGACATTGAGTGCAGTTAATAAGGGCTTGTACATGTTCCGGACCGCCGAAAGTCAACGAAAACTGTAGGAACGATTCCAGACTCTCACTCGCAGCAACTGATAGTATGCGCTCCATTATCTGTTACAAATAGAAAACATAGACATTACAAATGTCAGTTAAACTCTTAGGTGAGTAGTTCTCATGAATTTGCGAAAAATGACTCCGAATAATAATAAGAATATAATTTGCAATAATGGACAATTTTATGTATTCAATATATAGTACACAAGTAATCAAACATAATCTACAAAAACTGGTCAAACATAACCTCAAATCAAATTCGAGGCATGATTTTTATTCCTCAAAACATGTAAAACATCATAATGATTATTATAAATAAAATAATTACCTTATATTTAAACAGTGTGAGGGAATGAGATATAAAAATGTAACATTTAAATATTTAATAAAAAACCATTTGACAACATCACATCTCTTCGCGCCTTGCAACAATAATAGTATGGCTTCATTAACAATGCTGCCAACTGCAAAAAATTTATAAGCGCGGCAACCTACGATCCGATTTAAAAGTACAATCTAGGTTTTAGTAAAAAGTGAGGGAATGATTATTTTTTTGGGACCCAGATAAAAATTAAATTTCCCAATGATTTCTTACTCGGTACCTAATGAAAAACGTATGTACTATTAAATGCACTATTTTTAATATAATTACTGATC
>JAPWLS010001900.1:0-70487 GCA_028551675.1 Tineola bisselliella | reverse complement strand
CTCACATGTTTCCAATAGATTTGCTTGACAACCAAGAATAATGTGGTTAATGATCTGATGTATTTGCATGTTCTGTGACATAATCAATGAGTTTTTCTTAAATTATAAATTATACGCACTCTCTTTTTGGACAGAAAATACGTTAAATAACGATTTTACATGACTCGAAATTAATCGTTTTTTATCATTAAATCTATTGCATAATATCTCCCAGGCAGTGTTATAATTATGAAATTTATCAATTGTATTTAATTCAGAATTGTTATGTATTAATGAGATGTATGTATCTCTAAACTCGAGCCAATTGCTCAAGTTTCCGTTAAATTTGTTTAACTGTATTTTAGGTAAATGAGCACTAGCCTTACTATGGGACGTGTCCTTACAAGTGTCGTTAAATGTGTGCAGCTGGTGCCCTTCCCCCCGCGGGAGTTGAGAATGGAACGTAACAACGACATAGTCTTATAAAAAGCGCTTTCAAAACTCTCGCGTTCTTTAAATTGTTCATCTGTATCTTCGATATGTTCATCTATTTCGTCCTGAATTTCATTAAAATTATCTAACCATGACACCGACTTCGAGAGACGCATTTCAGCTTCTAATTTTAATTCATTTGTTAGTTCTTTAGAATCTTTAGGCAGATTATTGACAAAATTACTTAACCATGTAAGGCGACCCTTTAGGGTACCCCTTTGCTTAATTAATAATTTTAAATCACTCATTTTTGCCCTTCACAACGTATCTAGTGTGTTAAATATGAATGAATGGGAATTAGTTTTTTAAAAAAATATATTAAAATTTATAGTTAAGTAGTTAAGTATTCAAACAATTATTGTTTAAAATATGTATTAATTAGTGTAATTTAATTTTATGTATATAATGTATGTATGTATTTATACTGTATTTTGCTTCGTAAATGGATTGTAATTATTGTAATATGGTGTGCTAGTTATTGAACTGTATGTAGTTATACACAAGCACCTAGTCTTTATTTGATAACCTATTGTTAGGCTTCAGAAAGTAAATTGTGGGGTAATTTTATAAAGTGTTGATTGATTTATAAAGGATTGAATAGGAAATTGGCTTGACTACTGACTTGCCGGCCTTGATGAACATCCGTATGTAGATGTAGATTCTCGTATCACTGATTCCTTTTTAGCGGCTCGATGGACCAATGTTGGGGGCTGATGCCCTGCATTGCCGGTTCAGGAATCAGAAAAAACACCTTTTACTTTCTTCCAAAAATATCTATATTTCTTAATGTCAAAAAAACCAAAGACAACATTAGTTTTTTTTCTTTTGTTGAGGCTTTGGCCGCAACATAGGTTATTTAATTTGTTAATCCATAAAGACATTCCGAAAATGTATATTTTCAAATAGTTTCAAATTGTTATATATGTAAGTTATGATTAGAGGGTAGTTATGTAAATCTTTTATATGAATTGTATGATGGTAGGTGACTACCGCATTGTCTAGTAGTCGTTACGGGTTACCAAGTTCAATAAATAATTTCTATTTCCATAACTACGACATACACATCAATAGATATATTA
The DNA here is from genome assembly GCA_028551675.1 of Tineola bisselliella. NCBI lineage: Eukaryota > Metazoa > Arthropoda > Insecta > Lepidoptera > Tineidae > Tineola > Tineola bisselliella. Next base: position 68,937 of record JAPWLS010001900.1, on the reverse strand, counting down.
TTTAAAATGTAATAAATTCAATCATTATGGGTTCAGCTTGGAAGTAGTCAGGAATACCCAGGGATGGATATACCTAACGGCTTTTTGGGCTTCAGTTCAGGGCCCCCATTTCCCATTAAAAACTAAATGGTCAAGATGACATAATTAAGTAGCCCCACAAATTCACGATCTGGAGTATACCATGTCTATCTGAATGAAGCAAGGCAAGCCACACTTAAGTTTAACATTAAAGGGAGTGTGAAATTAAAAAAAAATACAATTCAATGAGAAAACACGCATTGTATATATGCAACATATTGCAATGAAGTTTAATAATAAATATTTGTATTGTGAATTTTCTATTTTATTTTACTTTCCATTGTTTACTGAAACTTTACGATCAATAAATCTGATTTGCGGTTTCCTTTCCAGTTTATTGACAGGATCTTATGTGTTTATATAATAGATATTTATATAAATATTCTGAACATAAACTACATAGTATACATATACTACAAGCTCAAGACAATACAGTGGGCTTATCACGAATTTTAGTCTGGCTTTCGAACCGAGTTCGCTTCAAGCGATTTGTATGGCAATTTGAGCAGCGCCACCGAGTGCGGATTTGGAACTACAATATTTTAGATACTTCTTTCGTTCATTTGATAGATTGCTGGTGCTCGTTAGTCGTTAGTAAAAATTCTTAATCCCGATTGCTAACGGATCAGTTTTACTTGTAACAGCTCGATTCGAAAGCCAAACTAAATTCGTGATAAGCCCACAGGTCTGATACGTTTACTTTTTTTAAAAGACATGCGTTGTCACCTTCATGTAACAATTCCGTAACAGAGGACATAATTTTCAAATAGGTTTACTATACATATATATATATATATATATATATATATATATATATATATATATATATATATATATATATATATTCTGAATATATATATATATATATATATTCTGTATCATCCATATTAAACCCAACTACGCTATATAAATTAATACAAAAGTTATTACAACAAGCATCCAAAATTCAAACTTTCGGGGAACTAATTTCGAAAACATCAGAATCGATTTGTCGCTTTCATTCCTTTGCAAGACACATTCCCCCTTTTTGTAATCAATCATCTCACGGGAACAACCGGGATAAACAGGAAATGTGTACAAAGCCAATTCTAACAACTGACTGGTTGATTTACGTATATAATTTATTTCAAATGGTATACATAAATCAATCAAGAGAGCCTAGTGTGACTGAAATGATTGGGTGTATGTTGGTGTGCTTATATACTCAGGTACTGACTACCATTATATTGTGCAGGCTATGATTGGCGAGTTTCTTGTGATTTCTTCTGACTATACGGGCTTGTGTGAAATAAAGATTATTGATTTTGATTTTACTTCATACATGAAAACTAATGCAATTTGTAGTCATAAAAAATACAAATAGAAAGAGAAGAAGAAAGAGGGAAAGAGACAGAAATACAATGTAACATAAATTAGAGTTTAAATAGTACAGAAGAGTTGTCTTGGTGAACATTTTTTGAAAGCTGAGCGACTCTACTTAAAAATATCAAATTCATTATACTTTTAACTTTGAATATAAAATATTAACGCTTGTGTCTATTTATATTTTAAATACATGCATTTTTGTTAGGAAGTCTTTTGGTAGGACTTGTTTCATGAGTACTCGAGACCCACAAATTTGAGGCCCAATAATATTTTGGCGGAGGATTCAAGCAAATTACATATGGTGAAGTCGGGTCCGTATAACATGTCAATAATTTTTTTTAATAATATTGTGCCAAGAGTTCTTAAACGAGATGAAAGCCTAACACAATTTAAAAATAAATTAATTTGATTTTAAAATGCCTTTATTCTATTGACGAATATCTCAATGATTCGAAACAGTAAATGAAATTTAGTTTATTAATTTAAATTGTTTATTGTTATTATTATTATTATTGTTATTATATTTTTTTATTTTAATATTATATTGCTGTGCCCTGACCGGGTGTCACATTTGACACTAAATTATATGACATCTGAAATAATTGTGACATGCAATAAAGACATTTGAATTCGAATTTTAATGCAACCACTAAATTCGCCTTAACGTTCACGGTAAAAGGTAAAACTTGTACGAGTTATATTTGAGTTACAACGATCATAAAATGGCTTAAATTAAGTGCAAACCTCTGTACTTCAATTTCAAATACGACTATCAAGTTAACAGGAAAAATATGTTCGGGATATACTTAGGTTACCTACCCCCTTAAAACACAGGCGTGAATATGCTTGTAAAATATTCTACATGTTACTATTTGCGTTAATCTAAAATTTGAGAACTTGAACGAGGTGAATGAATACAGGGGAGCGTAATTAGAAAACGTAGTCCTAAACTCCATTTAAATATACCTGCTTACATAAATTTCGCCTTTAATAGCAACGAAATAGAAGTTACAATTTCACTTGTAGATATTAAGTAAAGCGTATTTGTTAATTGCCGTATGTAGTAACGATTTAGATTTTCTCTCGACAAATAAGTCGTTTATTTATGATATGCCATTAATATTAATTTTGAAATAAGTACGAAAATTTATATTGTTAACAAGTTAATTTAGGACTACTAACTAAGCCATAAGATTAATAAATAGCAGCGAATGTAGACCTATTAATTCAAATCTCAATAACAAATTTTATTCGATTAAAGAGTTTAATTTTCTATTTCATATTAGTCGTTACACTCTTAACCAATTTTTTAGAGATAACTAGTAGTTATTAACTAGTTAGGGATAAATGATAGCAAATCAAATATAATTCTTCTGATTTATTTTATATTGGAAAATATTCTTGCTTAATTAATGCACAAATATATAGAAGATTATAATTGATTACTACATAATTAGTTATACAAGGAAGTACATCACTACAACTGTCAATATTTTTGTCGATTCTCCTGTTCTGATGTATTATTCCAATAAGTTTGTTTTTATTTATTAAATTGATGAGAACAAAAATAAATTAAATATGGCTAAGGAGGAGAAGGAGATTAATATGTGTAGAATTTGTTTGCGGTCAGACAGCGATAATTACACGTCTCTCTTCGAAGTTTATAAAAGTTTATCAATTCATGAACATATTAATTCATTTGCTCGTGTTTCTATAATAAAGGACGATGGTTATCCTGACAAGATATGTTCCCCGTGCTTAGTTGAACTGGACAATTGTTTAAACTTCAAGATAAAGTGTGAATCGTCTAATGAAATTCTGTTTAACAATATCAAAACAACAGCGACAAATAATATTGACAAAGTATTAATCAAGAAGGAAGATCCTGATGAGCCCGAGTTGGACTTTGAATACGTAGACGCAGAGGATTTATTTACAAATAGTGAAGAAATTAAGTTATTACCTGAAGTGAAAAAGATTGAAATAGACGTTAACGACAGTGAGTGTCCAAAATGTCACGATTGTGGAGAAATGTTTAAAAGTAAGTGCAAATTGCGTGTTCATTGGAAAAAGACACACATGTCTAAGTCTTTTGTGTGTCCAATATGCAGGCGATTATTCAAAACTGCTAAAGCTTATAATAAACATATAAATACAAAGGGTGGTCCATGTGCGGAGTTCGAAAGCGGTATATCAGTTCACATAGAAGGCGAGGGTGTAAACAGGGTGTTTCATTGTTCACAGTGTGATTATAAATCAAAGAGAATGCTTCATATAAGAACACATCTAGTCACACATTCTGGTCAACGATTGTACAGATGCGAGTTATGCAACAAAGCATACTCACAGAAGGGAACTTTAAAAACACATAAGGAAGGCGTGCATTTAAAGGGTGTGTCCGCACTTGGTTGTCACATCTGCGGGAAGACATTCCATGGTAGAACAAGACTCTATAAGCATCTTAAAACACACTCTGATGAATCGTATGAGTGTGATATTTGTAAAAAGTTAATTAAAGGCAAGAAGGCATTAAAGACTCACATGCAAAGGCATAGTGGTATTAAGTCATACACTTGTGAACAATGTGCCGCATCCTTCTACACCGCAGCAGAACTGTGCAATCATAAGAGAAAGCACTCGGTTAAAGTTTTATCAGTGAAGTGTGATCTCTGTGAATACAGAACAACGACCAAGTACCTCCTAAACAGACACATGAAGCATCATGTTTCTGGTGATAAACCATTTTCTTGCAAAGATTGCGGTAAATTTTTTGCTACATTCCAAAAATTAACGGTTCATGAAAGGATCCATTATGAGAAAAAGAAATATTCTTGTCCTCTATGTGCTAGGATGTTCTTTTGCAGACGTTCAGTGTCAAAACATGTCATATCAAAACATAATTCCAAAATGTTACAGAACAGAGGTGTTTCTGTAAAGCATGAACTTTCCGTTGCTACTGAATAGATTTTGTGTGAAAATGGGTTAGGCAAGATTTATGTACCTTAATTAAAATAAGTTGTATTGGTTTATATGTAACTTAATTTATGTTTATGTAATATCTTTTCCATTACAGTTACAATGCATTTGCTCAAAATTATGATATAATTAATTTTAAGAGAGATTATTATTGTTAAATTTTAATAAATATATTTTGGTTCCAAATATTTTCACTTTATTTGCGATTGGTCCTTAAAAATGCAAGAAAAGTGGTTATTTTATTAGAAACGACTAGCGACCGCCATCTATCGAGTGATTGTGGAAACAATAGTACAGGAAGATAAATTGAGTTCCAGTCCGAGATTTAAAAAAATAAATGTCAAAATATTATAAACTTTTCTAACTTGGAGTGAGAGTTAAGTTTATTAAACATTTTCGCTTAATTTTGTTTAATGCAATTATAATGGATAAAAATAAATATATGAAGTTATGCCGAGTGTGTTTACAAACAAATAACTTTGAATGGAAATCGCTCTTTACGATGCACAAGAACAAAAATATTTTTGAACATATAAATGAAATTGCTGGTGTTTCGATTAATGAAAACGATGGCTTTCCTGATAAAATATGCTACACTTGCCTCACAGACCTCGATGCATGTATTGCGTTTAAAAATAAATGCGAATTATCCAATGATATTTTAAATAAAAACATTACTATGGATAATGTTATTAAAAAAGAAGAAATTAATGGTGATTATCAGTTAGACGACTCTATTTTAGATTTGCCATCATTAGAAGATAACATAGTAAGTACAGAATTGTCTAAAATGAATATAAATACAATACAAACATCTCAATGTGAGGATTATGAACAAAATTTTAAAACTAAATCGAAACTACTTTTACATTCGAAAAATAGGAATATTAGGAAACCACTAAAATGTTCTGTTTGTAAACGAATATTTAAGACAAGCTATTCCTATAATAAACATGCAAAAGAGACTTCTGGGCCATGCTTCGATCTGTCCAGCAGTATTGATATTAGAGTGGAAGGTGTAGGTAAATCTAGACTATTTTTATGTAAATACTGCGACTATAAGTGCAGCATGATGTCAGTTATACGCAATCACCTAATTACTCACACTGGTGAACGCTCATACCAATGTGAAATCTGCAACAAATCCTTCACTCGTAAAAGCACTTTAACGACACATCGTCAAATAGTACATTTCAAAGGGACATGTATGAAAGAGTGTCATATTTGCGGGAAACTCTACAGCGGATTAAGAAGGCTAAAGAAACACTTGAAAATTCATAGTGAAGTAATGTATCAATGCGACGTTTGCAAGATATTCGTTAAGAGTAAACAGAGCTTAGTCACTCATATGTTGAGACATGCAGGCACTAAGACTTACACGTGTGAGTTATGTGCAGCATCATTTTACTCTTCACCAGAACTCACAAACCATAGGAGAAGGGCACATGCTATTAAACAAGTGTTTGTAAAATGTGATTTTTGTGAATTCACAGCTCCTAAATCAAAAATACTTGCTCATATGAAACAACACAATTCGCCTCACAAACCTTTTAGCTGTGTGAACTGTGGGAAATTCTTTGCGACATTGCAAAAGTTAACTAATCATGAGAGTATTCATAAAGATATAAAGAAATACATGTGTCCAGTTTGTCCGCAAAGATTCTTCCGGAAAGATTCTATTAGAAAGCATGTCTCTTCTAAACATAATACTTCTATGACTGCTTTAAGGAACAGTGGGGTTTTAATGGTCAAAGAAAAGTTCCATGAAGATGAACAACTTTAGTTGTTGTGCAATAAGATTCCAATAAGAACACGCAACCTAAATTGGGTCAAAAAATCACGGTCAATAGCAGTTAGCGATTATCAAACATCTGGAATCAAAACTCAAAGACCTGATGGCACTTAACCTTTAATTATCAAAATTTGAAACTACCGTCATTAAATTTATTACTGTACCAGAAAATAAATAATTACTCTATAATTAAACAATAAGGGACAAATTAAATAAAACAATAATATTTTAATACTATGTAGTTTGTCTTTATTAATATTTTTACTAAATCATTAACAATTTGATACAATAAAATCTTAGGTATAAATCGTACATAAAACTAAATACATAAGTTATTGTATTTTATTAGTTAAAAACATTAATAAAACACACGCAACTATTCTAATAAAAAGACTAGTTTTATTGAAGTAAATTAAAATGGTTAATTCCAATACAGGTTTGTGCCAATTGCTTTATTTTTGAATCATTGCAATGTGACCTTAAACGCATGTTAAGTAATAAATGCGGAATATAGTTTGGTTCTGAATGTCAATATGAAAGAAAAAAACATTACCTCTGTGATCCTTCTATGTACTAAGACTCAGTTCATTTTTTTAATTATTAAATTACCTTAATAAAATCACTAAACGTTATTCGATATTTAAATGTATATGTTAATTAATTTGACATTTAAAAGATGACTTCAGAAATAAAGTAGTTTTACAAGTTTATCTATAATTTTATGTTCCTGGTTTCCTAACAGATTTCGTTTGACATATTCTTATTTGAATCTTACGATAAAATATTGTCTTTAATAAGGCACTTAAGTATTTCAATATTCTAAACTAAAAGCAAAATGTACTTTGTAATGTCTTTGTAAATCTATGACGTAGTAACCACTAGACCAGTGAATCTCAACCTTCTTTTGTTGCGGCACACTTTAACGATTTCAAAAATTTGGCGGCACACTTAGAATTTCGTGGCACACAAAAGTGCCGCGGTACAGTAGTTGAGAGTCACTGCACTAGACAATCTGTTATACAAAGGTTCCGGGTCATTCCCGGTCAAATTAAGAAATTAATTATTAATAATATTTATTGGTATACTATAAAATAAAATATTAAAATATATATTTGTTTTGAGTGTGGGCATTATGTTTGTGACCAGTCCGAGGATAGTTTGGAGTCAAGGCGTCGCGTCGTATGCGCATGTATGAATGAATATACAAAAAACGTATTTGTCTTTCAAACATCCCTCTCTTTCAATCAAATGGTAAACGAAAGAGACAAATAGATTACAAATTTAATAACATTCAGTCTGTGTTTTTTAAACGGTAATAAAATGTAATAATTCCATTGCATATTAATAAAACATAATAAAAGAATACATTGCATTGTATGGATGTAATTTATAAGAATTATCAAACTGAAATAAATAATAACTACACATGTCGCTTAAAATTAAATTGTTTTTTATAACATTTAAAAGTAACTAACTAAAATTAGGCTTAATTATTGAGAAATAGAACTCAATTGCTAAATAATAATGAACACTTTCCGAATAATAAACACAGGAATTAATTTCGAATAATTTCATAGATTTTAGTTATTAAAAAAAAAATCACAGAATTACTTATGATTCCACTGTCTACGAAAGCGTCGTTTTATACGTCTGTTTAAATCTATTAATATAGGAGAATATAACGTGTGGAAGATAAATGTAAAACTAGCAATAAAACTACGCTTACCAGACAGTGAATGGCCAATAACCACACAAACATTCAACCATCAATTTGAAATCCTAACTAACTTTCCATACAACGCACACTCAGTCAGGTGGTTCTTGATGAGAACAATGCGGCTGGGGGGTCGGTGATGATTTGTATGGAACTGGAAACAGAGAAGAGTATGAGGGGGGTGGGTCGTACGCGGGGGGAGCTGGTTGGCTCGTGATAGCATCAAAGTTTTGCGAAGACGCCGTCACAGAGACGGTGGGAGAATCTACGCAGGGATTCGAGTTAGCCATGGAATTCTCGTGTTGCGCGTAGACGTGGACCGCTGACAGTTTGCAGCCGTTCGGGCAGTATTCTGGAAATATATAAATTAAAGCATTAAAAATAATAATTATTAATAATAATGCTATAATAAAAGCTGTTTGTTGAGACTAATGTATCAAATGTAACTCAGTTAGCCAGTGGGCTATTAGTATTACTAGGGCAAGCACTTATAGGCATTGAAAAAAAGATGTAATGATAATACCTATTATCTTACCGTACGCGATGCAGAAGGTAAGTAGGACGGCACATATTACCATTCCGCAGACAAAGTAACTCATTGGACCATTCGCTTTGATGTTAGCGACGAATTCCGACAAAGAGTAAGGTTTCGACTCAGTCTCGTTTATTTTCACTGAAAAGAGGTGAATAAAAAATCATCAGAACTTCAAAGATTATTGATTAATTACACTTTAAATAAAAATTATAGTTATTTTGGTCAGTTTTAGCCGACATGAGGGTTTACATGTGAATTAAAATTTATTATTGCTGCCCCAATACTCGAGATTAACAGAATTGTCTTTAATAGATATCTGAGGCCATTAATAAAAGAAGTATAGTTATTTTTCCATATTTCAATTAGTGTAAAAAAACTACTCACTAATGACAGAAGATTCCGTAACTCTATCAACAGGATCAATACCCAAAAACTCTTGGTTTCGCGCAGCGAATCTTCTTAAAACATCCAAGATAGGCGGGTGTGGCCTTAATTGACAGGCTGATGGGTCTTCATCTTCGCCCCCAGGACAATGGAGGATGCCATCACAGACAAGATATGACGAGACGCATAAATCTGTTACTCCACATGGGAATTGGGAGTCACTTTTACATGCCATTCCTGGAAAATTCATATGTATCATTGAAATAAGACAATTTTTTAATGTTACGCATATAAGTAAAAATGACGTTCAACCAATGAAATACATGTAGGTAATATAGGCAAATTTCATTCATTATTAATGTTAGTATTGCTTATATCTGTCAAAGTGACAGTTTATTCATACAGTGATTTTGACAGCAATAAGTACTTTAGATATAAGCACTGCTATTAGTTAGAAGTCTAAAAAGTACAGAAGAATCGTAAACTGACTATGGCAGTAACAAAAATATACAGTGGAACCTTGCATAATGAGTAAAATAATAGCTCGCTTAACGAGCGACGATCGACGTCGCTCGGGGGAATCCCCGAATCGTGCGATAGGACTTTCCATGCTATTGCTATATCAGTCTGTGTTTACAGTTAAGGTTTCGCCTAACGATGTTTCGCATTACGAGTAAGACAATGGTCCTGACCACTAGGAATACATCCTGTACTATCAAAATACATACCACTATTAACAGCAGTGACAACCAATCTTAGTTTATCAGTGTGATGATGTGGTGTAGTCGGTGGATGCCAAACTATCCTTATTTTTGGTGGTAAAAGTTTAATGCCAGCCCGAGACGCAATCGTCGCCGAGTTAGCGCCGCACAGTGACAGCTTCCATATTAGGTTTTTGTTGCTTTCACCTAAATACTGAAATGGAAGGAAGCAACTGTTTAATAATAACTAAAAAGACGTTCATACTCCACAGAATTAGTTTTAAAATAAATTCATTCTAAATTTTAATTATTACTTAAAATTTCCTAACAATAACTAGACATTTTATTTATATACTTTATTATCCGGGTCCTATTAACAAAATCGAAACATATTTTGGCAAATTGCGTTTTTCTTATAATAACTTCTCAATGGTTTCTGAGATACTCAATACTACAACGAAGCAGACACAAACTAGCTTTAAAATTGCGATTTTATTAGTATTATCAAGTTAATAGATCTCAGCGATATATATATTTCTAATTACTTAAGTCACTTCGCTATTAGCATCTACTGTTTTTCGCTTACTCTATGGTTACCTAGAAAATTCCTTCTGGCGTTAAACTTAATATTGTACAATTAATTGCAAAATTAATCCGCGAACATGTTTTTCGTGTAACGCCATTTTTATAAATAAAAACAAAAGAATATTTTATGGTTGTCAGATATTTCACCAGCCTTCTAAATTTAAAATTTTAAAAAAATATTCAAATAAAGTTTGATGCAACACGCTATCGAAGTAAAAATTTAGGCGACAATTAGTGTTCACCCTTTATATACAGTAATGCCCCGCTTTACGCGAGGAATACGTTCCGTAAAAAATCGCGTTAACTGAAATTCCCGCGGTCATAGAGAAGTTGATGACTACATTATGTTTATACGCACTCTTTCGCGTAATTTAATAATAAATTTAAATTTCGCGTTATAGTGAAACCGCGCATAACGGGGTCGCGTAAAGCGGGGTATTAATGTATATGTACCTATTATAAGAAATGTATATACGTACAATAAATAATTTACATGCATCTGTATTATTATTGGCGAGTGAGTTTGCAGGCTCTTCCGTATCTTGCTGAGGGGGTGCACTGCGAACACTCCATTTACGTTCGTCTTCATCATCAGGTGTTAACGACTGCAAACTGCTTAGACCTTTTTGGGTATCCATCATCGATTCCTGTAACAAATTCATTATTAAAATTGCCGTGTCTACGTAAATTATTCTGCATAAGACAAACGTTAAATAAAAAGGCATGTTGACACATTTAAAAACGGTAAATATGAATAATATTCACGTACCTATTACTCATAAATATCTGTGACGTCATTATAATTGCGTTTATAGAAAGCTTAATTAGTACCAATTGCTGTTTAAGAAAAGATTTAGGATGTAGGTGTGAATTTATGAGGGTAGTTTATTTAAAATTATTTCCAATAACCTACATATATCGAATGTTGAACCCACATTGTGATTACGTCATAATTTTGTTTAAATATATGACGATATATTATTGTAGACCCGTACGGAATGTGTGAAGTACAAATAGAACTGTCTAGAACAGCCATTCCCAAAGTGTGTTCCGCGGAACCCTAGGGCTAAAATACCTACCAAAGGGAGATTATAAGGTCACATCTAAATATTCCAACTAAATATTACGTAATATTACATTGCAATATGATTATTCATAAATAAATATAATTTTTTTAATAATTATATTAAGGCTTTTTCCTTCGCCAAAAAACTTTGAGAACCGCTGGTCTAGAGCACCTGACTGCCATTTCTTCATACAATAATGTAAACCATAACATAGTTCTTAGAAAATAGATTGTCACTACGTACGTGTGAATTATAAGTAGTGTTACTATGAAAATGATAAATGTAAATTTTTAGTTTTTAAAATATTATTTATTTACGTTATATGCTTATTTAGACGGTAAAAAATTTGGAAATTCCAATCCAATATTTTTACTCATACATAAAATTACCCTACACTAAGAAATATCTTTGAATATAAAATAAAAATATTGAAATGAAATGAAAATCGTATATTAGCATAGGCACTAAAGGCGTGCGCTTGCTCATCGTCAGACTCTACAATGGCTTAACACAATAGTAGGTTTCACATTATGTAATTAAATAACAACTTTATATAGAAAAATTACGTTATGTATATATAAATATTTATTCATACATTTCTTTAAATATTACTCGAAAATATTTCAATCAAAACATTATCAAAACGTCCTTCAGGTCAAAGAAACCATTTATTACGTCATACTACGCCATTCTTTCAGCCTATTAACCTTTTTTGGGTGCCGTGTGAATTGAAATGCGTGTTTGGATAAGGTTTTAATTATTACTGAAAAGAAAATTCCCTTTGCAACACGCGAATTTTTGTATACTAAATAAATAGTTTACAAACAAAAAGATTACACTATTCAATGATGAGCAAAAAAAAAAAACAAAAAACAAAAACAAACGAAGAATGAATCGAAGAATATTATATGCCATTGTTTGGTTTATTCTACTCACGAAAAACAATTGAATTTATACTGACGACCATTAGTTAGTAGATTTACTTCCATTGAACGCGGTTTTTATTGTTAATGAACAATCCGACAAGAGACGGATCTCTTTATAGTACTGCCAATTAATTAACTATCGAAAAAATTGTGAATCGAGTGCATCCGAATAAACAGAATTATCGAGTTCGAGAATCGATTATATCAAGAACCAATAACAAATAGTTTTTCGAGTTTCTTGTGATATTCTTCTCGCCATACGCCTTTCCGAAATCACGGTGGAGTCTAACGATGAACAAGTGCACGCCTTTAATGCCTATGCTAATAAACTATTTTCATTTCATTTCATTTCATGGAAACGAGAGACTAGGTGACTTACAAAACAAAAAATTGTTATTGAAAATAAACAATTTTTAGAATAAATAAATTAACATTAGCATGCTAATTTATTTATTCATTTATTAACTTGTTTAATAAAAATACACACTAATTAGCTACGCCCAATTATTTCCTAAAAAAAAATTTGTATTTTTACAAACTCATTATTTCCGGTATAAAATGACTGCGAATTATTTACAGTTTTAAAATGGTTGATTTTTAAAGTATTTTATTTCATTTAGTACCCTGACATATGACCAGATTCCGCCTGGACCAAGCTAGAGTGCGATCCATAAGTGGAGACGGCTATTAACTACAGACAAATATCTCTTTTTACAAATACAGATTTGGAGCTGTCGTGTTCAATAATCCACGCACAAACTCTTATTTATATTAAAATATTCAATTCCTAAAACGGCGGACACCTACGCCATCTGACAAAACATAGAAGTAACACCTAAAAACAAAGGTTGCATATGTATGTTTCAATGTACGACAAATGAATTATTAAATAATATTATTGAGTATATCTTAGACTTTAAAAGGACTTGTTTATCTTCATGTTAAATTCATAGCAATTTATTAAGAGATTCATGAACTTGAACTTTTATATATTTTTTGAGTCAACTAGTATAATGTTGTAGATCAGAGGTTCTCAAACTTATTTCGTCTAACGCTCACTTTGGAAATCATTTTTTTTTGTAGCGCCTCCTTTTTTACCTTAAAACCTCAATAACATTTAGTCTCGCCTGGGGGGCCCACTTTGGGAAAGACTGTTGTAGACGCAATGTACATAACTAGTTCTATGGTCATTATCTTTGGTTAATGGCGTTGTTTTGATGATAGATATGTGTACAGTTGAGTTTATAAATAAAAAAGATAAGAATTACAAAATAATATTAATTCGACCGCATGGACTGCAAACCGAATACCTATTCATCTATCTTATATTCTATTCTAAAATCTACTTCCAAACCAGGTCATTTCACGGGTGTTACACTGGAAAGAAGAAGCAATAAACTGGGCTAATAGCCATCATCAGTCCACCAAAGAGCCCACAATAATACAGTGGGCTTATCACGAATTTAGTCTGGCTTTCGAATCGAGCTGTCACAAGTAAAACGGATCCGTTAGCAATCGGGATCATGAATTTTTACTAACGACTAGCGAGCACCAGCAATCTATCAAATGAACGAAAGATCGAGACGTTCGAAAATTAACAAAAAGTATCTAAAATATTGTAGTCCCAAATTCGCACGCGGTGGCGCTGCTCACATTTCCATACAAATCGCTTGAAGCGCACTCGGTTCGAAAGCCAGCCCACAGGCCTTGTTGCTATGCTAGCTTGTTATGTTAACGATAAGAAATCTCGTGGAACTTGGGTCTTGTCTTCACTTTCATCGCTTCGAAAGTATTTAGTTTTTAGTGTACCTTTAATATTGTTAATTGATACTGATTTCTATATTTAGTATTGAGGTTTACATTGTATATTCCATACTAAGTGCAACGTTTTTATATACCTTTTAGAAATTTTGAAAAATGGCTCAGACGATTAAGGAGCTTGACTACCCCTGGTTATATTCAGTGAGGTTTTCCGTTAAACATTTTGGAGTGACATTTTCAATGATATGTTTTTATACTACAAAGGAATTGTCAAGTAATTTATCGAGTTGCGGTTTTTAAAAATTAATAGTGAAGATTATAAAAAATATATTAAACCTTTTGAAATCATTGAAAACTATTAGATCATAAGTTATAGATTGACTTCTTTCTCCCATAAGTCCATGTTTTTTTGCACAACGTATGACGTAGGTACATGATAGCGATTGTTATTCTAGATGATTGTGGCAGTTAGGTAACCTAGGCTCAGGTCTTATTCAAGGTACAAGCCAAGGTTCAGTTTAATCTTTACAATAGGAAACCTTGTATGCGTTATGTGTATTGTAACTGAGCGATTTATACTTATCTCGTAAGGGCTGGTATACAAAATTAAATTTAACTAATATTTATTATCAAAGAGAACATTTGAAAAACACAACTAACATTCATCAATTTCAAGATTTTTCATATAATTTATTTTTGATGGCTTATTAAGGAATTAATAATATTATATTACAATCAATAATACAGTAATAAATTAGGTAAAATTTATAAAATTATGAAAAAAAAAAACTCAAATCAGTCGCAATCTCTCCTATACCCCACAGAATCGCAATTTATTAACAAAAGTTTATTTATCTTAAACTAAGATAACAATTTATAATTAATCGCTATTGAAATATCGACCCTAAATCAATAAAGCAATCTTCGCGCATATGGTGTTAGTTGTTTTAAAAATCATTAATGAACCTGAGTCATTGCCAACGATTACAATTTAAGTGTAATTTTTACTACGAAGGTGTAAACGGGTTTAAATTGCTGCGATAACGGCCTTGCAATGAAGCAGTTAGTAATCATATCTCTATAAACCATGGAGGAAAGAAACAACATATACTTACACACAATGCCCTGACCCTAAACAAGAATAACCTTTACTGTTAAAACTAGGACAACCCAAACACAATCAAACCTAATGTATTTGAATTCATTTTTTTTAAATTTTCACCGCATTTTTATTGTTAATAATATTATTATAATAAGTGGTAAATCATTGTACATCTGCGCTCCTTCCACCATTACACTTTTCTATCCGTAACTACGTTCTAGCTCTCAAGATTCTAAGTTGATTTTTGTATCATGCGTTAATCCTATCCAAAACTACTATTATATCTAGTATTTTAAAAATAATATCTTATGAATAAATTCCTTAACCACTGAGAATAATCTTCCTTCTTTTTACTTCCAGAATTTATTTCTGAGTTTGGTTACTCTTTGGACTATAAATCCAACGATCAAACATCCAATACCACTGATTCATTGCGGCCTGACACATCTCAAAATGTTCAGTGACACAAAAACCTCGGAAATATTTCCCGCAATAAATAATAAAATACGCAAACAATAAATCACGTCGTATTTTTCCAATCCGGATCACGTACGGATAGTAAAAACCTAGTTTGCCGTCAAGTTCGAAGTTTTTTTTCCAAAGTAGTAGTTAAGCTAAGTGGTCTAAGGTTAGTTTTAATAATTACTTGAGCACTAAGGGCCGGTAATTCAAATCTATGTTAATTATAAAGTGAGCGTAGTATAGATTTATTTACATAAAAAGCGATTTGGCTTTTTGAGAGATTTTATGACTCTAACCAATACTATGGTTAGACGACCTTAATTTACGACTTGAAATAACAATTAAGTCAATGCTCCTATAAGATTATAAATGTGCATTTTCACGCAACAACTACTTAACCGATCATCATGAAACTTTGTACACATATTTTTGGAAATTAAGTTTTTGGAACATCATTGTATTGTAAAAATTGATAATCCTAGCCAAGTATGAAAATATAGTTATCATATTGATTCATTTCTATTGAAATGATATCTGATACTTGTTTAATGAATTAAATGAGAGCGAAGCCGCCGGTAAAAGCTAGTGTTTTATATACCTATATAAAAAAAAATTATAATTATTTTAAAAGTCGCTAAAGATATTAGTTCTAACATCAGATGGAGTGTAGTGGAATACACCTACATGGTAACTAAAAAGTTAAGTGAAGCTAACAATGAAGACCAGAGCAGAGATCATAGGTTAGCTAACATGTACACGGAGGTCGCTCGATGCCCAGCGTGTCCAATAAAACAATGCGTTCAGGGCGTTGATGCAGCTGCCAAATTGTGTAGTGCATCTCAGATGGTCGCGAGCACTAATATTAGTTATTTTAAGAGAACGCAGTGCCACAATTCTGAGACGAGTGACAGAACTACCGAGGCCTGTACTAATAAAATGTATACAGCTACTAAGGGACTAGACGGGGCAGTGCCCGGACCCTAACCCTAACGTACATACTATAAATTGAAGTAGTGAACATTTTTCCCACATTCGGAATATAAATAAACCAGATTAATAATGGCAACTTATTTAAAAAATACAGGAGCTTCCCCAATCTAGAATATCTTTGTTTGAAACTTGCGGGGAACTCCTCTGTATTCTTAATTTAGTATATAGTTTAGTTGGGGCCCTAGTTTATTTTTTGCCCCAAGGCCTTTGGTTACCTAGCTACGTCCCCAGGTCGTAGGTCGGAATTGAAGAGTTGTGTCTTAAAATTGTAGATAATTATTTTTTCCTATTAGATAGAAACTTTCTCGATACCCATTGTTATTACAAACGCTATATCCCAACCTCAATCACAATTTCGCAATGTCACTTTTTTCATTATCGATATTGGAAAGTTACACTTTCTTTTTGTTTATACGTTTATTATATGCTTATATTTAACTAGTTATAATTTGGCAGATTATTTTTTTATATAGGTATAATTATTTTTTCACTTGAAATAAATATTTACAATTTTACAGTTTAATTGGTGGATTATGCTGAACTGTTCCACTTCACTAATTATAACAACAGTCGTCAATCTTCAAATGGACACACATTGGACTTTAGACTGGAAGAAACAATAATTAGAAAGGGATAACTATATTCTTATCGTGTCGGAATTGACACATGTGTGAAAAAGACGCAAATATCTCCTTTGCCGTTCACGACAACGAAGTAGATATTTGTTTAGGGTCTGTGTGTTATATATTTAAGTTGTCTTAGTCCTAGGGTCAGAGCATTGTATGTATATGTATTTAAACAACCAGTTTCTTGACTTCACATAACGTCGCTATGAATATAAAAATATCTCGGGCAGACGACATTGAAAGGTCGATTTATATTTGCATAAATACCTAATTTCTGCAATTTTGTACAGTAACATTCTAATTAATGCAAGAATCAAACTATGTTAAGAAGACTCGGCGATGTATGCCTTCAAGACGCTAGACTATACAGGCATAATAAAGCCAGTGTCACGGGTATCTTAAGAGATATTGGTGTACATAATAACACGTATTAAATTCCGCTCGGGTTCGCCGGTTGAGTGACACGACTAACTTCAAGGCAGTTCAGTGGGTGTGTCGTGGCATCAGATTGTGCGTAATAACTCAATAACGTGTTTAACAACTATTCATTACAACCTATGTTTTAACCGATTACTACAAGCTTATTTTTAAACGTTATCTGCTTGTTTACTCCATCGAGTGTAAGCAGAACTTTGAAATTACTCATGGCTTAATAACTTTGTGTACTTACAATACATGAATATACCAAAAGACCAGATTTCAAAATAGTCGCAACTAATATTTTGGCAATTTTTTTTTGTCGAAATAGCTTTTAAATATAATATAATATATAATAGGATGACAATGCCCTTATACAGCGGCTATTCTTCTACATCATAGTAAATTTATTATATATTATTATGACATTAGTATATAAGTGGACAATGCCAGTATACAGCAGCTAAATCAAATTGATAATTATTAAATTTTATATTTGTATTGACGAGTAAAAGCGCTCTATTGGAGTCCAATTACTAAAAGTAAATAAAATCCCTTACTAATATAAATGTTAATGTGAATTTGTTTGTTACCTTTTCACGCAACAACTACTCAACCGATCATCATAAAACTTTGCACACATATGTTTGGAGGTACTAGAAGTAACATAGGATACATTTTATTTAAAAAATAAATATTTTTACTATAATTGTTGGCGATCACAACCTCCTTTTGATAATATAATATTAAATTTATAAATGTATTGTAATTAATAATTTATTACTGCTTTAGGATTAGACTCTTGGCGTCTCACTCTATTCTCTTCTGTAATACCTAGTATTTGTGTCATTCAATTGTCCACCCACTTCCAGGTCTACCCACCCGGAAGTGATCTCGTTGTAATAAGACAACATTGTTACGTTACATTAATTAACGAACAACGAACAGGCTCTTATCTTCCTTGCTATTATCTTATGCTAAATATTTAAGGCTTATTTAATTTAAGGCTTTGTTAATGTTTGGAGTATTGTAAAAGTATTCAAAGCTTGGAAGCAGAGGAGTATAATACAAAAATGTTAAAAAAAAAATCTCTCCCCTCTTCCTTACATCTATTTGGTTCTTGTTTTTTATTTTTAAGTATTTTTGTAATTTTATTAGAAGTGTAGTATCTATCCCTTTATCACCTTGAGCATGCCGTCCTATCCTATAATTAAAATTTTATTTAGTTTACATAATACTAGTCCTTTTTATAATATGTAGTACTAATGTAATTTTCACAGTCGTCTCTTTAAGCCGGCATAGTGAAGATGAGTTAGAAGTTACCTCCACTCTCTAGCTTAACATTAGACGGATCATATACTAGGCTACATAAAAGACAATATATTTAAATATATCTCCCAAGTGCATAAGAAAAGCTATGAATAGACTCTGTCAAGTTATAAAGCAGTTATGTTAACCAAGAGGAGAAAACTCGACGCAACCGGTCTGTGAACATACATTTATGTTTATTTTATAAACACGGGCTATATACTTATTGAATAAGCCGATTTACTACAATCAACTTCCCTATAGATTCCAGTAACCCTATTGATAATAGATTGTAAGCTAACCTAACGAAACTGTAAACAAAAATTATTATTACAAGTTCTTCTTCTTTTATATTTAAACTAGCTGTTGCCCGCAACTACGTCTGCGTAAAAATGAATTAAATAAATCTAATAAGATTTATACAAACTTTCATCCCCTATTTTATCCCCTTAGGGGTGGAATTGATCAAAATCCTTTCTTAGCGGATGCCTACGTCATAACATCTACCTGCATGCCAAATTTCAACCCAATCCGTCCAGTGGTTTGGGCTGTGCGTTGATAGATCACTATGTCAGTCAGTCAGTCAGTCACCTTTGAGTTTTATATATATATATTTAAATGGCCTCAGATGTCCGATAAAGACACTTCTGCCAGTGTCAACTATAGACCAACCAGGGATTACTTCTTTGGATACAGGCAATCCCAGACGCATCCATCCGGGATAATTTTTCAGACAAGCGGCTTTATATACTTAATTTACATTTCATTGCATATCACGTTATAATACAAGGATGTCATAAACAAATTATTTGTTTATGTGACACTCTGTTAAGGCACAATAAATCACATTCTATAAAACTATTGAGAAAAATATGAAAATTGTTATAAATTGATTACCTACATTATTATAATACTTCATTGAATCAAATTAATACATTAATTGTATGGCCATTTTAGGATGCATGCAATGGTCGTAGTCAATCAAAATCAAAGATCTTTATTTCGCTTAGACTCTTTATGCTCTTGCGCACAGTCAGAATCTACGAGATTTCGGAAAGACATATGATGAGAAGAAATCACAAGAAACTCGCCAATCATATCCTGTACAATATAATGTTAGTAGGCACCGCACAATTCTTGCTTAGTTTTAAATTAAGCATGTTAAAAAAAATTAAATATTTATTTTATCCTGTCCCAACCACTGATTCCTCGAATAAACGCATAATTATTTAGTTTGGGAATTTTATTTTCTAGGCTAGACGTTATTTACATGTTGGGTAAAAAATCGGCGCCGCAAATTCAAAGTGCAAAGATTGCCGTCACAATAACCGGTTCATTACGCCAACACACCTCTTGACGTTACGTCCAGACTATAGTTTCTGCGAAATACGGAATAGAAAACGAACGTATACGTTTTCCTTTAATGATAAATAGATTCAATTACTAATGAAAAAAACTTTTTTATATAGTCCGGCTTATACCACACCCTTAATGTTAAGCTGGAGCAAAAACAACTGCTATACAAGTCATATCTAGTATGCCGATTTAAAGCACATACACCATCTAGTTTATTTATTTATTACTTATTACTTAATAATACAGTAAGAAGAGATGGCAGCCTTATCGCTAAGACGCGACCTCTTCCAGGTAACAACTTTGAGATGTAGAGCAATGCAGAAGAGAAGTAGCGGGAGGTACAAATAGATACATATATAAGATAATAATACTATATATACATAAATACTAGGAAGAGAGATAATATTCTTTTAAAGATGGGAAGAGAAGGACCATTGCGAAGGTTAGATGGTAAATCATTCCACAAGGAAACAGCTATTAAAGTGAAGGATTTAGAATAAAGAGTAGAAGAGAGATTAGTAGTAGAACGGAGAGTGCAGTCATGAGTTAAGGAGAGGAGAGGAATTGGAAACGATCGCTATACCCGTCTATTTCCAAGCTAATAAGCGCGATTTTTTGCCAGCTTCACCCATTAATTTACAGTCAATATTACCTAAAACGGTGAATGCTATAAATAGGAATTTAGGTTCATGTAGCTATTTGCGTAAAACAGTCAGATAGAGTATTCGAGAACCTAGTCACGTACGCCAATGCGTATTGGCCATACTTGAACTCGGAATCAAGGCAATGTTCAATTACAAAACAATAATTACCCTCGTTTATGTATTTATTTTATACCTAATAAAATATAAAATAATTTATATTAATTATGTTTTTATAAACATTTTATTTATTTATTTATTAAGACTATATATTATTAAAGGATTATTATACAAACTCAAGGAAATTTTAATTATAGAATAGGATGACATGCTCAAGATGATAAAGGGATAGATAACACTTCTAATAAAATTACAAAAATACATAATATAGATGTTACACAATAATAAAAAAAATATTTTAATAAAAGATCATGATGTAGAGAATTTATCTTGTCTTGTAATTTAGAGGAAGGTAATCCAGCTCTTAGCGGAATAAGTTTCTTTACTAATTAGACTAAAAAAGGATTTCCAAGGATTAATACATACATGCCCTGTCTCCAAACTAGAATACCCCGTATTATGAAATAACGAGACTATCTCAATTAGAAATAAAACCCGGGACCTTTGTGTACTATACTACAAATGTGCAAAAAATATCCAGGTACATATTTCAAAATAGGTAAAACGTCGATTTCAATTTTCCCTCCAAAACTTCACTAGATTAGACAAAGGTTAAGCAAAATCATTGAATCGATTTACATAATATATTATATTGTTGTAGCTTAAGCTGCATGAGCAATGGACCCTTTGTTTTGTAAGAAAACAATAAAAGGAAATGAGTAAAGAATGAAGTTAAAAATCGCGTCCGTTGCTTTATTAAAAAGATAACAGTCTTTTTATAATACAACACTAATTAACATATTAGTCTGTTTAATGTTATAATATGATAACATAATTAGTTTGAACTGATTCTGCGAATAAGCAACGATAATAAGTGACTAATGTTTACTTGGAATATTTGTTATCCCAGCTTCCAATTGTTAATGGCTCAACTCTGAGAAGAGGAATAGGGAAATATTTAATCTCCTGCAATTTTTAAGCGAATAGAGTATTTATTTACGTACTCGAGTAGTATTCGTTTATTTAATTCGTTAATTGATTGATTATCCAACTACAACACTACACAATATACATACGTTACCTACGCAGAGCCCACGAGTTTACTGTTTACATTCGGTCGTACCTTCATAAACACAAGTTTGTTTTTCTCTATCAATAAACACTTCTAATTATATTATCACAATAATAATATTACATACGAGCTCGACAAGCTTGAAAAAAAAGAAACTTTATTTAACGTAACATTAGAGTAGACCTGTGTTTTTAGGAGTACGGTGTAAACAAACTTTATATTTAAAAGTAAGCGTTACCATGCACTTTTAATTTTAATATATATTTTTTATTTTCATACGGCATGAGTAATACATAAACGGATGCAACTGGAAATATCTGCTTGCAGGAACCGCTTTATTGATTGTGCTGATTCTCCCCAAGCTAATCTCGAGACGTAACTAAGGTGTGCCACTTGACATTGGTAGTAGCATCCCAGTACGTTAAGTACTAGTTTATACTTTATTAAAAAATAATTAATTTTAACTATACATATTTAGTACTTTCAGGGGTCGTGATGAGAAAGTTTACGATTTTTAGTAGTATAAAAATTATACTCAATACTTATACCTAATAATAACTTATAATAATAATAACCATTTTTAGAATATGAAAAAAAAACAAATAAACACAAGAAATCGAAATGAGCTTATTAAATTGACTAGTTTTTGACTATTTGACTAGTTCTGTATATAGAGCATAATTGTGTCTAGGGTTTTATACTTTTGTCTAAATAAAGATAATAAATATTAACTTTGATAAATTTTGTCTGATTATTTCGTCTTTTGTTTTTAATTATAACAATAAAAATGTATATCCTAAAGTATGACACATGCAGATGTTTCGTAATATTACTCAGGTACCAATAACTTTATGAACTAAATAACATTTCCGTATCAATAAAGCCACTATACAGGAGCAGTCATAATAGCTACAACTGACATTTATGGACAGCATTCCATATTTTTATAATGAGAAGCCCACAGAATAATGGGGAAAGTCGGGTAACTTGATCACTTGTGTTATTAAATAAATATTTGAAATAATTTTAGATAAAAAATATTTATTTGTTATTATCATTGTCTCTAATAGTCATAATTTAATTACGACTTACTATGATGTTTATTTTGATAAATTAATTAGGCGTTTTCGAGCCTTTGCAGTTTCACTGGGACCACGAAGGCTGCAAATATTTCAAAACATCATGTCAAACAATACAAAACAGAGATAATAGTAACTCGTATAAAACTTTTTAAATTAGATAACTATCGATTTTTTTAAATTACAAAAAAGGCCATAATTTACCCTGTGGTTCAAATAACCCCAACCTCCCCTTAGACATTACTAATTACATAAGTAAGCAAGTGTTAGGTAAACATCGATTAATGTCAACAATTAAGTATTCTAGACGTACCTCATTGTTACGTAAGTACGATGCAAGATCGCTTCTAACATGACCGGACATCTGCTTCTTAGCATACTAAGTGACTTATTGACTGTATACGAGATAAAAATAAACTTATTTCTGTAAACAAAATTGCTTTATCTAATTTTACACAGATTAATATTGCATTTATTTCGATGTACGGTTTTTAAATCAATTTAACCACATTTACAATAATCTCAATAAAAAATTGTATTGTTTTATTTATTCACTAACTATTTCATCATAATATGATACAGTTATTATAATCAAATTTTTCCGCGTATAATAAATAAAATAAACATAATTTTACAATTAAAATCGCGGTCGTGGGAAACGTATGCAGAATGGTTTTACACAATTATGACTGTCAAAATTATTTTGCGAATTTTGTGATTTTGAAATGATTTTTATTGAAACTGGAAAATAAACTACTATAAACATTACTGTATTAACACTAGATTTACCAGACCAGTCAAAATGACTGGTCTTGCAAGATCAAATTAAAATTCCTACTGCATCTAACATTTTCTTTAATTCTTCTAATCTTCTTTAATCTATAACAGAAGAATTAGTTTTATGAATTTTATATTATTTTATATATATTTGTAACAAATATATACTTTTTTTTGGTTTTGGTAGAAATAGGTATATTTAAGCTGGTAAATCTAGTGTTAAAGAAACCATTATTTGCGACCTATATGCCGTTTTAATTTGTTTTAAGAATTAATAAAAAAAAAACAATTCTTGCAATATTTTAATATATTAATACAGACAATTTATAAATATATTTCCAAATAGTCAATTACGAAATTCCGAGAAACGTGACACGAATAAAAACTCCATATGCAAGGATCAAGGAAAATATGTGAAACGCCTAAAACGTTTTTACACGTGATGTTTCGACGAATTTTATTATGTAATAAATATATATTTGTTATATTAACTCTTGCGATAATATAATAAATAAAATAAATAAATAAAACGTTTATTTTTAAATAAATTTTTACAATATTTTGTCTTGGCGCTGCACATTCGTCTTACATTCTAAATATAACTTAAAAATAGAAAATAATAATAATAATTTTACAATTACGGGTAGGTTTGAGAAACCGCCATCTGTTTTGATATTATTTAATATGAAAATAGAGTTCGTCTTAAAAACAAAATTTCATTATAGCTACACGACCGCTGAAGCATTGTAGAAGCGATCCGAGAGCACACCGCTCCCAGCTACTGACCACTGTATTTAATTAACCGATATTTCGTTTGTGCAAAAGGTAACTTTTTGTGTAAACACACTAAGACGTAATAAATTTATTGCGTAATTTGTTGCGATGTGATGATTGATCTGCGTAATTTGTTTCGAAACGCTTTTGTTATTTGAATTTGTAAGTCAAACATAAACCTTATTAATTTAAAATATATTAATAAGCTTTATAAGGTAATTCAATTAGGTCAGCGGTTCTCAAAGTTTTTTGGCGAAGGAAAAAGCCTTAATATAATTATAAAAAACTGATTTATATGTATTTATGAATAATCATATTGCAATGTAATATTACGTAATATTTAAATGTAACCTTATAATCTCCCTTTGGTAGGTATTTTTTGCAGTATTTTAGCCCTAGGGTTCCGCGGAACATAACTTTGAGAATTAGGTAAATGAGTAATACATTTTTCTGAATTTATAAACGTCGCAAGAGTACAATATTGCGTCCGTTTATGACTTAACAACAGGCAGAGTATATAAAATAATATAAAATAGTAATTATTAATATATTACAAAACAGACCTATTATATATTTTTTTAATTTTACTATATGTATACAGTGCTACCTTGATATAACGACACTGAAGGGAATCAGAAAATAATTCGTTATATCAAGTAATTTGTTATAATGAGGTTCGTTATACAGAGGTTAAGTTGGTCTACGATTCGTTTTAACAAGGTTAAAAACAATTATTAATCTCAGCTTTGCGTAGGTACTAATCTGATTTCCCTGTTATAGCGAACGATTTCGTTAAATAGAGGTAAATAATATATTTTTTTATATTTTGGAAAGATTGAAGATTCGTTATAAAAAGGTTTTTAACAAATGTATTCGTAATGTAAAGGTATATTTTGTATTAGCTCTTACGCGCAGTTCTTGGGGATTTAAAAAAATTCGTTAAATCGAGAAAATATGTTATATCGAGAGTCTGAGACTCTGTACATATATTGCAATTTTTAGTACACGACATAGTTTATGCACGTCATTTAATATAGAATCTAGAAAGGTGAAATGCTTCGGGGCGCACGCGCACCGTTATTTGCAGTTTATTTTTGGACTGGACTGGTCGGTTTATGTAGCTGGTTTTTGCACAGCCTTCTTATTCTCCAAGTAAACCCACTTATGAACGGAATTGCATCCCATCCATTTTTAGCTTTTGTACACCAGTTTGGGGAACCAGTTTTTTAAAAGGATATATCGTCACTCTGCAAACAAAACCGCCTAAGTCATTTTGGCTAATTTTAGAGAGGAATAGAAAACGGTTTTTTTTGTTGTTTTTTGTTTTTTCACCCATCACTAGTTTATGAAAATTGTTATATTCAATTTATAAAAAATATTATTTTCCTTTTGCAACCTCCTTTTGAATTTTATAAATTATATTAAATTTTATAAAAAATACGACTGTCAATGTCAATTAGTCCCAATAAAAACTAGAAAGCAAAAAGTGGATTTTTCTTTTGCATGGACTCAAATATATAATATATTGCGAAATAGCAGCAATAAAATGAGTCAAAATTACTTTGGCGGTGATGTTTGCTAAACGGCGATATACATATATATTAACCTATAGTGTATATACATATTTGAGATGTCAAGTATTGGACGTTTAAAAGTATCGGGTTAAAACCTCAATAGTGTGTGTGTTTTCAAAAATATATTATCAGATATAAAATAGTTGAATAAATATTTATATATTTTAAATATTTAATTTGCAACTCTGAATGTTTGTGGACAAAGTAAGTTAACGAGTGAGTGAGTTACTTAGAGCAGCCATTCTCAAAGTGTGTTCCGCGGAACCCTAGGGCTAAAATACTGCAAAAAATACATACCTAAGGGAGATTATAAGGTGACATCTAAATATTACATTGCAATATGATTATTCATATAAATACATATAAATCAGTTCCTTCGCCAAAAAAGTTTGAGAACCGCTGACTTAGAGCTTAAGATTTAAATAGCAAGTCTTAATTATATTTATTCTTATGATTCTTTTTTATTCAAGGTAATGTGTAATTAGTATCATTTTTAAATGCTTAAAAACAGCTCTTTGTCAAAACAGATTCGAGATAAATATATATTGATCAGTAATAATGTAGCATTCAAATGATGAAAGAATTTTTGAAATTGGTCCGGTAGTTTTTAAGCTAATTCGTTACAAACATACAAATCTTTCCTCTTTATAATATTAGTATAGATTATAAAGCACTATTTCCAAGCTGATCCTGAAACGCAAATTGGTTACTTAACGGATGTCAAGTTTGAAAGCGGTAATGTTATCGTCTGACTTTTCTATTGGAGTAAGTCCAAAGGTGAAAGTATAAAGTCAAATATAAATGAAAGTAATCCAGCTGACCTCACACAAATGTAACCCGGTTTCAACACATTCGCATATTAGTGTTACGAGCATAAGAAAACTGAACGTTGCAACAAGAATTGTACTAATAGAACTATTAACCCTTCGTTGGGCGCTCCTCAAAAACTTGTGTGCTTGACGGGCTCATTGAGAAAATTGATAGTTAAATTTTTTCTAATTAAATCTAAGATAAAAATCAAAACCAATCTTTTTTTATTGGAATGTTTAGAACTAAATTTTTTACAAAAGTATTAGAAAAATTTTTTTCTCCTTTAAGTCAGACTAAAAACTAAAAAACTTCATAGAACCTATAATTGCTGTGCCTGTAAGATCGGCCGCGCCCGATGGAGGGTTAAACAAACGACTTAATTATTTTAAAACGCAACAATTTGTATTAAATGTTCCAGAAAAATCTGTTCTAAAGATATTTCCTTATTTAGACGCAGTAATTAGTGTACATCAAAGAATATAAGAATTAACAAAGCTAAATTGTTTACAATCGCATTTATTTTAATTGTTTTAGTTCGAACATTGCTTTCGTATGTTTTGCAGCCATTCACAGGTAATTAACGCAAAATCTAAAAAAAATATTTTCTATTCTATTTAATCTTCCGTAGATTCCTATTGGAATCTTGGACTTGTAAAAATACAATTACACTTAATAATATGCAGCAACTGTAATAGTGTCTTGTTTACTTCAACAATAGATATAATAATATTAAGTACTAGATATCATTTGTTTTCACAGATTGTCATTTGTAGCTTCATTTAGAACAGCGATTCTCAACCTTTTTTTGTTGTGGCACACAAAGAAAAAGTATAGTTTAAATTTTTTATTTATTTTGTTTATTTAATGACATTAACCTTATTATATATCTAGAATTTCGTGGCTATTTCGTGGAATTTAGAGTGTAAAATGCTTTGTTAGAATACAATGCTCGACCTCAATCTAAGATACCCTCTCTGTAGTATGGGGAACAAGACAAGGACAGAACAAATAACAAAAGGTGAAAAAAAAAATTCAGTTACAAAATTATCCAAACATTCACCCACGCTTAATATTTCAATAAGGCCTTGACTTTCGCAAATGAGACTTGACTTTTGCTAACACTTCCTGTTTCACTAATAGAATATGTCGTCCAAGCCATACTTACTAGGCGTTAAAAATAGTAATCTACATATATTTATATTTATAACATACGAGAGGAGTGTGCCCTGTTAATTTGGACAGAGCCGACTGTTGCGCGCGGACATCTATCTGTGGTAACAGTTGTCTGTGCTCATGGACCGCACTGTAGATTAACATCAGGCATAGTGTGGTCACATGCTGGACTATCAATAAAAAAAAGCATAGACATCGAATTGTGTGAACTTAAAATAAAATGAAATATATCTTAAAAAACAATTGAAAAACTGATAGCACATTTGACCGCCAAAATTAGGTATAGACATCGAATTGTTTGAACTTAAGATAAAATGAAATATATCTTAAAAAACAATTGAAAATATTTCTATAGCCTATGTTCATCAGGGATGTACGATTCTAATGGTAAAATAATTTTCCAGTAGTTTCGGGGCCTATTCAATGCATACAAACAAACAATCAAACGTATCCTCTTTATTACATTAGTTATTGGTTTAAATCAAATATAATGTATAACCACATTAATACTTATTTTTATTTTTTATAAATACAGTGTAAACTCTGTATAACAACATTGAAGGGACTGTGTATTTTGTGGTGTTATAGAGAGTTACTTGTTACTGATCTTACAATCTGACAGATGCCATATACTGTCCAAAAACGCATATATAGTACAACATATAAAATTGAAAACTTCCACAATAACCGCATATAAAAACTAAAAATCTACGACGTAAATTATATAATAATTGCGTTTATTATTTAATTATAACAAAACATAGAGACAAAAAAAACAGACAGCAAACAAAGTGGACTGACTCAACAAAGAGCAAGGTCGTACTATTT
This sequence comes from Tineola bisselliella, assembly GCA_028551675.1. Taxonomy (NCBI): domain Eukaryota; kingdom Metazoa; phylum Arthropoda; class Insecta; order Lepidoptera; family Tineidae; genus Tineola; species Tineola bisselliella. Next base: position 39,944 of record JAPWLS010001900.1, on the reverse strand, counting down.
CGAATTTGTTTTTGATCTTTGCCATTGTGATTAGGACCTCCCACGTGGAAATGCATGTAAATGTAAGTACTTCTCAACAAACGGTTAATGCAAATCAGGGTGCAAATGGTAAATAAAGAGAAAATACGCTAGTGTTCCATCATCTCTGCCTACACCAGTGTTTCCCAACCTTTTTTGTGCCATGCCCCACCTTAGTCTTTCTAAAATTCTTATACCCCCCTTATGTAACCAAACATCCAGTTGATATTTTAGTTTCGTCAAGTTATTTACCGCAATTATTTAAGAATTTGCTTTTTTCGTTAAATTTGGCACCGAAATCTAGTATTGTATTTAAATGACCCAAAGCGAAAGGGTTAAACTCGTGTCGGGTCCATTTTCGAATTGCCCCCCTTAACAATCAAATTGCTCTCGTGGGCCCCACTTTGGGAAACACTGGCCTACACGATCTGACAGTAAAAGAAGATCGTCTAAAAACAAAACAATTTTGTTTACAACGTCTTTTTTTTATGAATGAATATAAAACATTGTATTTCTATAAACCGTTAAGAATAATACAAGTGTTAATGCGTCTCAGATATTAAGCAGCTTTGCTTATTGAATGGTAATTATATTTTGTAGAATTAGGCGCGTATATGTATGTACCTACATATGTCCTTCGATAATACTATTGTCTGTTATACAGATATATTAAATATTTGTATTGAAAATGGGTTCACCATAAAACTGTAATTGTAATGTACATATATCGATGAAATATACATCGATTCGTTCCTTATAATGTTTAGATTACAGTGTAAATATTAATTTTAGCATGCCTAATTGGTGTAATGAGAAATATGTCAATAAATAACAATCTAGAATACTTCAAAAAACCTAATAGTTGATGTAGTTTTTTTTGTTATTTTTTATTTAATTATAGTTTCAAATAACTTGGTACAATCTTTTTTGATTCTTAACTCAAAGTACAAATTTAAATCACAGCCAATTAGCGGTCTTCTGCCATAAGTTTACACCATTTATCTTTTGGTCAATTTACACACCTAAATATTTTTTATATTAGTTTGACATTCCATCTAATATTAAGCTATCCATGTGCTAAGCAGTCCAAAAGCGGAGACATCTGCTACCAGACTGCCTTATACTATGTAGTAGTAATAATAAAGGAAATCTCAAAATTATTTTGCTTATAATTCCCGCTACAACATTCAGCAATTTGTTTCGACGCGTTTCGCCACTTCACGTGTCCTGATGATGCCACGTGAAGTGGCGAAACGCGTCGAAACAAATTGCTGAATGTTGTAGCGGGAATTATAAGCAAAATAATTTTGAGATTTCCTTTAATATGGATTTCCGCAAAGTAACGCCTGAGACAACTAATTGTAGTAATAATAATAAAATTAAGTTAATATCGTCTTTAGTATGTACTCGCAAAACGGGTTTCGCAGTTACAAATCCTGATTGTGTTTGACCATGACTTATTTTACTAAAGGTCGTTTCATTGTCCTCTTAAAATTTTACTCAACTTTACTTTTTCTACTACACGCCTGTAACAAATGAACACTGATTGAAGTGGCAGAAAGAAGCCGTTGAAATAGTTTGCATGGCTTCATGGGTTTCATGGTCGCGCCAATGAGACTTGCAAAATAACATCTAATTTTTGTCTGAATTTGCTTATTCACACTTCGTATTGGGTGTTTATACTTTATTTTCTTTAATTAATATATTATGTATTTTTTATTATATTATAGAATTTATTATAGTATTATAGGAATTGGTAACTATACCTATATAATTCGCATTAAAATACCAGTATTAATGTATCTTTTTACATGTCGAGTATTCAGACAAAATTCCAAGAAAAAATTATAAAATTTTATGGAAACACCTGGGTTTACGTTAAAAATTTCAAATTGCATTTTTCCGTACAATTCTTAGAGCTCTAAAGGTACACCTGCAAATGTTTGCCTCGAGTTGCCATAGCAACCAGCGCAATATCAATCAGAAAATGACCGTTGTATAAAAAAACGTCCTATGAGTCGACTGAACAAAAACGACTGGTAACAAAGTCTGGTTTTAAACATCGCAGCTGTGGATTGCGGATATTCATTGCGCATATGAGTCTAGATTATTATATATACTAGGTAAAGTTCGAAATGACTAGTTTTAAATGCGATTTTTATATCACATTAAAGTCTATATGCTTTGCAACTAGTCAATCGTTGATGAAAGTAAGTAACTAAGGGCATGGGCGTAGCCAGCCATGGGCTCAGGGTGGGGCAGCAGTCTAAAATAATATGTAACTAGCAACCTATACCCTCGGTCTTACCCTGGTTAATTTTTTTTGTGTCGACTGACAACTGTCGAGTGTGAACTTTCTTACGGATATTAAGTATTGTAGTTAGTACCTAGATAATTAAGTTTTTTAGGTTTGATTAGGTACCTTATAGGCCAGAGTCAGGGTGGGGCGCTTGCCCATGACTAAGGGGGTTGGTTGGTAGGTGAGTAGGGGTAAAATTTGTGTAGCAAGTAAAACTTACAATTTCACTCGATAATTTGTATTGATTCTAAATTCTTTTTATCATTGAATACGAACTTGTAAATACAATATTTTTAAAGAAATAGGTGATTTGGTCGCCAATAGTTGATTTAGCATTAAAAATCACTTATTTCTTTTTACTTAGCTGACTCGAGAGATAGATCTGGATCCTCCGTTACTCTTGAGGTTGTGTGTGAATGACCTTGGTGGAAGGCAGTTGAACTTAATGTACTTTTGTCCTACAAATAAATAAGTTTATGAACATGACCATGTTTTATTTTAAAGTTGTAATTCTAAGTCGTCGTTTCCCTTTAACCTCAAAAACTGGCGCGGTGTGCTTGACGGGCTCATTGAGAAAATTGATGATTAATTTTTTTCTAATTAAATCTAAGATGAAAATCAAAACCAATCTTTTTTATTGGAATTTTTAGTAATACAAAAGTAATAGAATTTTTTTCCCCCTTTAAATATGACTAAAAACTAAAAGACTTCAAAGGACCTATTTAATTGCTGTGCCTGTGAAATCGGCCGCGCCCGACGGAGGGTTAATCTACGTCATAGTCCCACATGTATATATAATGTTAAAACAAACAGGCAGTGTATATAATTATGATAGATCATATTAACAAATAGATTATAAACTCGAACTGAAGTTGAACGGCTTCTTGGAATAAACAACTTTATTATTGAAATTTATTCGTATGAGGACAAGAATGCTGGCTATTAATAACAAATCCTATCAAAACCTATAAAAAAAAATACAGAGTAACCTTAATGTAACGATTTCCGTTATTTAACGAATTTTTCGAAATTCCCTAAAACTGCCCGTAAGAGCTAATGCAAAATATACCTTTTCATTACGAATGCATTTGTTAAAAACCTTTTAATAACGAATTTTCAATCTTTGCGAAATATAAAAGTATTATTTACCTCACTATAACAGGGAAAGCAGATTAATAATTTTTTTAACCTTGTTAAAAGGAATCGTAGACCAACATAACCTCTGTATAACGAATCTCATTGTAACAAATTACTTGATATAACGAATTATTTTCTGATTCCCTTCAGTATCGTCATATCAAGGTTGCACTGCATCAAGAAATATTCACTCGTATAAATTTTGTACTATATTAAAAATCATGACTAAACATAACTAAACCTTATAATATTATATTTATTGTTAAAAATTATAGTTTTATTGTAGTATATAGACCTATGTGTATGTAATAGATGTTAAATCTAAGTTTTTAGTTTAGCTACTCACCAATAGGTTCGTAATTGGTTACATACAAAAAAACCAGTATTTAATACTGAAATCCCACTAGGGGTACTAGACGCTTGACATTATAAACACAAAGGTGTCATGTAATTACATTTGTAACCAACCTTTAGGTAGTAAATCGCGAATTTAATTGGGGTTAAGGGTGCAAAAAAAAAAACAAAATATAATAATATATGCCAATGAATAATAAAAATATACATAAATATATAATTAAATAATAATAATAATAAATAAATAAAGTAAAAAAGTGACAATAATAACACAGACAGTTCTACAGTGAGAGATAGTGTTCACGCAATAACTTCTTAAAGACTGTGATAGAAGGCGCGATACGCACAGACAACGGCAAAGCATTCCATAGTTTGGCGGATTTGATAGTAAAGGAGTTGGAATATGAAGTGGAAGAATGTAGAGGAATATTAAGGATAAGGTTAGAAGAAGAACGGAGATTACGATCGTGTGTGTTTGAAAGGAAAGTGAAGCGGTTTTTTAGATAATTAGGAGACAGAGGAACTAACTATTGCCATTATAGGTCAAATGACCGCTCCAGTCTTTCTAGTGTTAAACGTATAAGGAAATTGCTAGGTGTTACCATTGAAGATATTTGATCTTCAGTAAGTATAATGTTACGAAACTAAAATATATCTTATTAAGTAATAAAATACATTGGGAAAGATTTACTCTGATGACTGAGTCACGTGGAAAGGAAGATCGAAAGTCCATGGTGTAATTTTAGAACAACTTCGTGAGAACAATACTTAAAAAAACAATATTTTCGGCTCTATACCTTCAAGTGAATCACCCAGTAGAGATAGCAAAAAGATTCATGTAACAAACTAATTGAGCCAGTAAATTAGAATATAGATTCCTGTCATCGACAGAAAAGAGGTTGCGGTGGCAATCTAAATTATGTATATATTTTTTATAAGTAAACATGTCAAATTTGAAATGAAAGAATGGATGAATGTGAGAGAGGAGCGAATGGGGATTTCGATGTTGGTTGCGAAAGGGAACGGATGTTTGTGATTAGATTATAAGGAATAATATAATGTAAATAGAATTTTAAAGAGTTTCATTAAAGATATACAGTCCACTGCTCAATTGGCTACAATTCCTTTTGTTAAAGCGCGAGGATAACAATAATATAGAACTAAAATAAATACATATTTTTCAAATAAGTTTATCAATCGCGAAACAAAAACCCACTCAACCGCAACACTCGTAGAAACTAAATATAGTACATATATCACGTACATAATAATTAATATAAATAAAATACACAAACAATGTTGTAAGACACAGAAATATAATTTTTGTTGACACAAAAAGTTGTCTAATTGTGTACTTTTTTTCCATGATGCCAAAGACCGATTTATGACTAAATATTCACCTATATGTTACATCCTGAACCAACTGTTACCAGAGGCGGCTCGTCCTAAAGAGCGCTGGTGCAGTGCACTTCCACGAAAATTACAGAACTTATATTACAGCGGCGTAGATATAGGTAATATAATATACTATTGCATAGGCATAGTAGAATAGAATGAATGTAATGTAAGGATAGTATGTATTATGAAGAAATATAGATTACTTCTGTAATTTTCGTGGGAGTGCACTGCACCAGCGCTCTTTAGGACGAGCCGCCTCTGATTGTTACCCTTCTTGAAATGAAATGAAATGAAAAGAAAATAGTTTATTCTTTATTACCCTTCTTTGAAGGAAGGCGTGGTTAACATTAAATATATAGAAACGAAAAAAACTAAGAGAATTTGGTATTTATAAATTATATGTAATAAATTTTGATTTTATTCGAATTCTATTAGTTATGCATGTAGTTTATTTTATCGGCAAAAGTATACAATAGCGTTTTATCGAAGCCTACATCACAGTTCGCCATAACAGTAGCGCTGGCCACTTGAAACTGTACGTGATGTATACGTTATATTTAAATTAAACAGTTGGAACAAAAGTTTACGTTTGTTAACGTAATAAGTTTATTTTTGTGTTAATTCGAATTTTAAAAAAGTTGTCAAGTTTTTCAAATCGGTCCAGTAGTTTCGAATTTCTATTCAATACATACAAACAATCAAATGTTTCCTCTTTATTATATTATATTAGTATATAGATGAGAAAGTTATAGAAACACAGAAATGCTTCTCAAACATTTTTATGTATTTGAACAAGAGATAATCAGCAAATATTAAATACATAAATGTGTTCATTTCTACCTGTTTATCTCATTTATTACTCTAAAATATATTTGGAGGTACATCGTCATTTGTTTTTGCATCACCTATTATCATTTATTAATACTGTGTGTTATTTTTTGTTTTTGTTTAAATTATGTATTTATTTATTTATAAAACTACCTACAAAATTACATTAAAACTACATATAATAAAAAGGACTACTATTATATAAAGTAAATAAAATTTTAATTATAGGATAGGACGGCATGCTCAAGGTGATAAAGGGATAGATACTACACTTCTAATAAAATTACAAAAATACATAAAAATAAAAAACAAGAACCAAATAGATGTAAGGAAGAGGGGAGAGAGAAAAAAATAATCACAAATATAAAAAACAAACTTAAAATATTGGTTAGTTAGTTAGTTAGTTAAAGATAGTTAGTATCAAGATGTTTCCTGTATTTTGGCTTGTTGTAGAAAAAAATATTATTAGTAGTATTGAACAGTAGTATTTTGTTGAGCGTTATACAATTGTTATTTTCTAACACTGTCTTCAATTATTTAGAGCATGTCCTATTATATAATTAAAATTTCATTTGATTTGTAATAGTAAAGGTTTTTTTCAAAATATATTGATTGAAATAAACAAAAGAACTCACCTTAACATCAATAAGCCTAACATTGAAAGCTGCTGCCTCTGGAGCTGTCAGTTTTAACTGGCATGTCTTGTTCGCCGTCGCCGACGATGGTTGCACCAACGCCAGCGCCAATGCTGTGCCTGAACTCATGCCCACACCAACTTGCACTTCTTTGGTCCGACCGCATAGTAGACTAGAACTTAATACTGAAACAAGAAAAAAGTATAATTAATACTGATTCTGGTTCAGTGGATACAGTTTTTGTAGGTATATAAGCGATAGAGAGAGAAACAATCGCATATTGGCATTTCACACATGCCTCAACTTCGACAAATGAACGCAGGCGGCACGATAAGAATATAGTTATCTCTTTCTAATGATTGTCTCTTCCAGTCCAAAGTCCAATCTGTATCCATTTGAAAATCGCAGTGTACCTACATGTTTTGCGTGTGTTAAAAATATTGTAATATCTTAAGACAATAAAGCATTTATTATTATTATCACTTGGTAGTTGGTATCTTTATTTAGATTTTCTATTAAATTAAATCAAATGTGGTTTTAGTACGAATTTTTTTATATTTTTATTATACTATAGGTAAGCTGGAATGCGATTCTTGAGCTATAATACCACTGTCAGAGAGTATCAGTTAAGAGGATGCTTTCTTTATTACATCCAGCCCGAAATGTGACTCGTTTTGTGGTCCACTTAAACAGGATAAAAAACGAGGAGATGCACTCCTAATGATCGTCAAACAAAGATCCTATATTGTAGTCGCGATAAAAAACAAAGATCTTTTATTTTAGTAGATATCAGGGTCACGCCCCTCGCTGACTAACTGATAAGAAACTACAACAGAACAAATTTCTAGAAAACAAACATACTTTATTATGTACGCAAATATTAGATTTAAAATATATCTAATTAAATAATAATAAAAACCAAAATAGCCTGAATTTAATTACTTATTTGCTTTTTTAGCTTCACACACTTCGACTGACGTTAAGCTACAGTCACCTCCGCCATGCCGGCTTGGGAAGACACTCCCAAAACACGACCAAGTCACTTCACGGGCTAATAACCAACGTCAGTCTACTTACCACTCTTTATTTAATGTCGAACAATAATCAAGTCTCTACAACCGTTACGTGACAATAAAGAAACGTGTTAAATAACTTACATAATCAGTTAACACTAGAAGTGCTGGGCTGCATACTATACCTTTAAAGACCGCAGCCGTCAATTTTGTTTACTATAAGAATATCGCTGCCGTCACGTTGACGTAAAGGAATCTCATATACGACAAATATAATAATGGTTTTTTACATGGATTTAAGCTGACAATAACAAATTAGGAAACGTAGTAAAATACGAAAAGAAACAAAAAAATAGTTTGTAAAATATTTAAGAATGAAATCGCCGTGCCGTCAAATTGACGGCGTTGGTCTTTCTAGTGTTAAACCTCATATAATCAGTGAACGACCCATTCTAAATCAATTTTGTGTATGAATGCTATTTAAAGTTAAAATTTACCGTCCTTAATAAAGTTATTATGTAGTCATACATTACATTGTTTGTTCTAACGGAAGCTATATTAATTTGAATAAAAAGCGCATTGTATTGTAATCGTATAATGTAGGTGTGTAAAATAGCGCCTTATTCACCTATATAGCTTAGGACAATGTTTCCCAAACTATGGGTTGCGACCTACTGGTGGGTCGCGAGCGAATATTGAGTGGGCTCTGCTTGTAGAATGACACACCGACCGACCAAGGTGTCAAAACTGTAATGGCGAAACAGAGGAAACAATTTCATCCTTCCCATTGAAATAACTTTTTTGATGCAGTTATTAAGACATTAAGTAATAAAAAATTGTATTTAAACTTTGTTTGTTATTTGAAAAGTCCTTTATTTATATTGGTAACTGTTACATTTTCTAGAGGTGGGTCCTGAGTTTGGAAACTTGTATTAGGTGGGTCGTAGCCCAGACAACTATGGGAACCACTGGCTTAGGAGATTGGATATGATTATGTGAATTAAATCTTAATATCAATTTATTGATAAAAAACAGTAACCAATTAATTTTAGTCTCTTGGACTTGCATTGATTTTACTAACTGCTCGCGTATCTTCAACCGATAAATTTTCTTTTAGGCATTTCCTAAACACGAATTAATTAATTTAAAAGTCTTTATGCGGCTTATATCGTTGTTGGCGATCGCAACCTCCTTTTGATTATTATAAATTAGAATAAGTTTTATAAAAAATACGACTGTCAATGTCAGTCAGTCCTAATAAAAAACTGAAAAGCAAAAGTGAATTTTTCCTTTACACGGATTCAAATGTATTATATATTGCAAAATAAGCAGCAATATCGTATTAATTTAACCCGATTTTTGAATGATTTGGCCGTGGGGTCATGGGGTCATTCAAGTATTACGTAAGCGTTTGAGGGGGGCGGGGGTCTTTGCTTTGCTTATTTTTGATGACATGGTGGGTGGGGGGGTCGATATCGTGATTACGTCAGCAATTATATCAATAAAAAAAAAGAATACATTAAAAGAAAAATGCATATAGGTACCAATGATTACGTAAGCATGGGAGGGGGGGGGGGGGGAAGAGGTTTGCTTACTTTTGCTGACAAGGGGAGGGGAGGGGTTAAAATAATTGTAAAAAATCTGCTTACGTAATACTTGAATGGCCCCTATATCATTACCTTTGATGATTTTAAACCTATCTTTTTCTTTTCTTATTACGAATATATTATTTTGTTATTTTATTGTTTATTAAACACGTTACATTAATTTGAGTTATATTATAGTTAAGTTATATTAAGAAACATAGAACTAATGTGCAGCGTCAAGACAAACCAACATGGGTTGTTTGGTGCCAGGACAACAAACTGTAAAAATTTATTTAAAAAAAATATTCATCTGTCAAGTAGTACTAACCCTTTTATACTAAGGGACTAATAGGTGATTTTTATAAGTTTAAAATATAGAAATTGTATTTAGGGTTGTTAATTTAAAAACTTAGTACCAATGAAATATTACATTTTATTTTTTATTTATTTACTTTTAGTAATTGGGCTCCAATAGAGCGCTTTTACTCGTCAATACAAATACAAATGTAAACATAAATTAAATATATTATTATCAATTTGATTTAGCTGCTGTATACTGGCATTGTCTACTTACATACTAATGTCATAATAATATATAATAAATCTACTATGAAGTAGATTCTGCTATAAATTTAACTACAGTTTAAATTATATCACGCTGAAAATAGAATATTCTCGAACGGGAAAATCCCATTAACGAGTCTTCGAGTATTTATAATGTTAGTATTAATTCACAATTAGGAGTTCTTCCTGATAAAGAAATATGTAGTATTTCTATACGCGCTTTTTTATACTAATATTTAGATTTTTTCAGCGGCTTTAGCAGCTTATTGTAGCGTTTATTTTGATTAATTCATCGTCTATCGCATTGTATATGTTTATTATTTGATAATTTAAGTTTAAAACAGTATTTTGAGGCGTTTAAATCGTAAAATTGACGTAGCGTTATGTTTATGCAAGTTAACAACAATGCTACGTACACTTGTGAAACAATGCACCATTCGAAGGATGTGCAATACACGAAACGCTATTTCGGAATACTAAACAGTCTACAAACTAATTATATACATTGTATTAATTTTTACTAACAATTAGAGATTGTTTTTTTGTTTTTGCTTAAAATTTCCTCTAAAAAAGTTGTGTTATTTTAATTGAGAGTCCAATTTGTTATCACTTATAGTTTAAGATCTTCATTGGAAAAATAGATATACACCTAAAAACTTAGAACATAAAGGAGCAAAATAAATTATAAAATAATAGCTCGCTTAACGAGCGACGTGAATAGGGGAATCCCCGAATCGTGTGACTGATAGGACTTTTGGTACTATTGCTACATCAGTCTGTGCTTAGAACTCAGTGCCAGCCAGTTAAGATTGTTTCGCATTACGAGTAACAACAAGACAAATAAATGACAACAAATATGGAATACTAAGTGTAACGTTTTTTAAATATATTTTTTGCTAGCCGCTATTATATACTTACGTATTTAATAGCGGCTAGCAAAAAATTTCAAATTTTGAAAATTATCAAGGAGCTTGGCCACCCCTGTTATAGAGTAAATATATATGTATGTTAAAGGAAATTTCAAAATTATTTTGCTTATAATTCCCGCTACAACATTCAGTAATTTGTTTCGACGCGTTTCGCCACTTCACGTGGCATCATCAGGATACGTGCTGTCGCTTCGGCTTCGCTTCAAGCTTCAAGACGTGAAGTGGCGAAACGCGTCGAAACAAATTACTGAATGTTGTAGCGGGAATTATAAGCAAAATAATTTTGAAATTTCCTTTAATATGGATTTCCGCAAAGTAACGCCTGAAACAACTAATTATATATGTATGTTATACAAAAAAAATACACTGTAAATAAAAAACAAAAACAAACTAGTTACATCATAATACGCCTTTCGATTTACAAGCTTACTACTCATTGTTCTAAGTTATCAATTACATAGACTAATAATATTCTCTCACGCTCGTAAATTAATCATTTATCAAGAGAATGAATTATTATTTCCTTGTTTATTACTATAGCCTGACTCGTATATCGGCTATTGTGTACGTTTTACATAGACCAGTGGTTCCCCATGTGGCCCACGTTGATTGTTAAGGGGAGTAATTCGAAAATGGGCTCAACACAAGTTTAACCCTTTCGCTACGGGCCATTTAAATGCAATGCTAGATTTCGGTGCCAAATTTAACGAAAAAAACAATAATTATTTAATTATTAGGTATAATTTCGCTTGACGAGACCAAAATATCAACTGGGTGTTTGGTTACATAGGGGGGCATAAGAATTTTAGAAAGGCTAAGGTGGGGCATGGCACAAAAAAGGTTGAGAAACACTGACATAGACGATTAAAATGAAATTATAAATATTGTATTACGAACATAAGATACAATGTTTATTATATGGTACATGATAAACCAGGTTTTGAAAATGATACGAGGGATTTCTTTTCACCATACTATTTATTGACAACTGACAATTAAAATTATCTTAAAAGGTTGCATAGCCAACCTTTTTCAACACCTCCCCATAATTTTACATTGCATAATCTCCTTTACATAACTTTAACAATATATCACACAAAAAAATTAAATTCATTCTCAATACAAAATATAACTAAACTCAATTTAAACGTAACTAACAGATGAAATAATAATAACTAAGAATTACAATGAAACTAAATCTAATTAGCTTAACTACCTATTTCTGTCATTAATAACTAAGACATATATTTGATCTCTGATACGTTTGTTTGTTGTTGAGGGAAGCGCCTTGATAAGCAAATCTGCCAGTTGATCACTTGGTTTGATATATTCCAGTAATACCTCCCCAGAATTTACTTTTTCCTTCACACAGTTATATTTAATGTCAATATGTTTAGACCTTTTAATCTTAAGCTTATCATTAGTTGTACTTAGCCATTTATCGGAATCATCCATTTGAGGAGCCTCAGTAAACGTTAGTGGTTCATTGATTTCAACCATATTGGCTTGAAACATTACCTGTTCTTTCAATAAATTTCTTGACCTTAAATTGTATCTACTATCACCTTGATTAGTATTATTATTTTCTTCTTCATTAACCTCATCCAATGTTTGTTCCTCAATACTATTCTTATTGTTTAATTCATCATCATCATTCACAATAACAGGTTCATCAATCTCATTGACGTTCTTAGAATAGATTCTATCAATCCCAATTTCTAAAAATTGTTTATTCTGATTTGGCTCTGAAACATTAAGTTCATCGAACTCGTTAAATATTACATCTCTAGAAATTATTATTTTCCTTGTATTAATATCAAACATTTTGTAATTTCTGGCATTTCCCCGCATTCCTACAAAAAACATCTTTTTACTCTTTTTATCAAATTTTAATCGTTTTTGCTGTGCTGTATGTACATATCCTACGCATCCAAAAGTCTTAACAAAACTTAAATCTGGCTTATCCCCTGTCCATCGCTCAAATGGAGTTATATCTGGGGCCTCACTTGATGTAACTCTATTCATTAAATATACAACAGTACTGACTGCTTCAGCCCAAAGGTATAAAGGAAGATCTCGAGCATATAACATAGACCTAGCTCTCTCCACGATTGTCCTTAGTTCTCTTTTAGTTCTGTCATTTTGTTGAAGCGTACGCTCATGTTCAATACCTTTTTTAACTAAATAATCTTTAAACTGTTCGTTGGTATACTCACCACCGTTATCCGTATATAAAGTTTTGACAGAATGACCAAACTTGTTATAAACCATATTATTATATTGTATAAAACATTCTAAAACGTCTGACTTCTGTTTTAAAAAATATACATAATTAAAACCCGAAACAGCATCTTTAAAAATTACAAAATATCTATCTCCTGACATTGACAAGCATGACATTGGACCACAAACATAACTATAGACTAAAGTTCCAAATGACAAATTATTCCTTTTAGAACTTTCAAACGGATAACGAGATTGTTTTCCTAGCATGCATGCTTCACAAAAAAAGTTTGTATATATATTTGTGGTGTCGATATTCATAGTTTTATTTTTCCCCATTTTTACAACTTCTTGTGCGTTTAAATGCCCGAGCCGTTCGTGCCACAGTTTTAAATCACAACTGGCTTTGTTAACTAAATTACATTCTGGATACACTACAGTTTTAAAAAGTAATTCATATAAATTATTTGACTTTAATACAGCATTAGCGACTTGAACGCCGTTCTCATAAATGTAAGCGTTACAATGTTGTTTCACAATCGTGAAACCTTTTCTAGTGATTGTACCCTCAGAAAATAAATTTTTCTTTAACTCCGGTACATATAATACATCTGAGAGTTCACCATCAGACCACATATTATTTACATATTTCTTAATTGTTATAATACCTTTGCCTCTCACCTTTAATACTTGGTGGTTACCCAACTTTACCGTTTCGTGTTCTTCTGGAAATTCTGTGAGTTCTTTGAAAAAATCTCTTCTGTAAGTCATGTGTGCCGACGCTCCACTATCCATTAGCCATTTATCGCAGCTATCCACCTTACTGTCGTTTGTGTAGAATGCTGACGGTTTCATTTCTTTCATATAGTTGCTCCTTTTCGGTGCGCGACAATCCCTGGCGAAATGCCCCCTTTTGTTACAATTATAGCAGAGAAACCTATTCTCTCTTGACGTCGATGATTGTTGACCCTTATAATTTGCATCTTTATTAGACCGGGAATTTCTTATATTTCCATGTGTGTAGAAAAGAGAATTGTCTTCATCTTCAAAATTTTTCAGGCTCAACTCCTCATCAATGAGCCTGCATGTTAGGTTGCTAATGGTTTGCATGGCCGGGGTTAGTGAGAGCCATGCTTGGCGAAAATTTCTATATTTTATTGGCAAAGTGGAGATTATTTTAGTTATTACGGCCTTTTCACTGACCGTTTCTCCATTTTCATTTAGTTGTTTAGCCATACTTTCAATTTTCGCAATATGTTGTGCGATATCATCCGTGGGTGACATTTTGTATGTGTAGAACTTTTCTTGTGTTAATAATAAATTTAGTTCAGATTTATGTTCATAAATATTCTCCAATTTTGCGAAGATCTCCGCCGTTGTCTCACAGGTCTCAATTAAACTGATTTGTTTGTAATCTAAGGCCTGTGTTAAAATGAACATTGCGGTCGCGTCATTCTTAACCCATTCTTCATTCTTTTCTTGCTCTTCGTTCACTTTCATATGCGCCGCTAAACCCTTTGCCTTGAGTTCACAAATTATTTGAAACTTCCATTGACGGAAATTATTCACATTTCCATCAAACCGATCGATACTAATTTTTTCCATATTTTTTGTTTATTTGTTTTCCCTTTTTATATACTTCACGTATTAACTATAACTGCTCCTCTCGTAGACTTTTATAAGCATTAACTGGGCCCATAACCTATTGAAAATGATACGAGGGATTTCTTTTCACCATACTATTTATTGACAACTGACAATTAAAATTATTTTGATCACGTGCTTGTCGTGTATAGCGAGAAGATATGAGCTGCATCGTATTAACCGAGTGTAGACGAGGAGTGCCGACAGGATACGAAGTAGAGGCGCGACCGGTTGGGAGAACATTTTGGAGAAGCATGCGGACACGCTTGGATGTGAAGTTGGTAAAGTTTACGGCGTTGATGATGATTGGCAATATGGATGGGCCGAATATCGAGAGATGAGCTGAGTATCGAGAGATGAGCTGAGTTTCTGCATAGATATACCTACATTTTCTAAATATATAGTCACCATATGTCCGGCTCCAAACCGTCACCTGAATCACCCGGTGTATGCATGGTGGTGATTGTATGGACTGCGTAATATATTGGCACGCTAACCACTCTGCCACAGAGGTCGTCTAACAATGTAACGATTTATATTTAACTATACGTCATTAATGTAATTAATTGATTATGTAACAATATAATTAATAGACAATTAGAATTAATTACTCAAATACAAAAGCCTAATATAATTTAAAAATAAATTGTAATATTATTTAGCATACCATAGATGAGTATTTTAATGATTCAAAACAATAAGTATTATTATTATTTATTTTATTTAAAATTGTATTGCACTTGCATACAATAATAATAATATGTATATATCCTAAAAATGTTAAACTATTGTTGTTCACGACGAACAATCCGTTTTCCGTGGACCCTTGTACCTCTCCTGTGCCTGCTTCGCCTACCGAAGCAGGGAGCTCGTCCTGAGCTGATGAATCACCTGGGCTCCTCGCCTACCGAGGAACCACTACCTCAATTCAAACAACAATTCAGCAACAACTGCCCTCGTCAGCCCTCTGACAAGTCTTTTATTAGCTTTTTTTTTTCAAAACAACATACATTTTAAATATCCTAAATTAAAAACTAACAGTTATCTTCTAAAACTCAATAGTACAAAACCTAACCTACGTCGTCAATGTTTCCTGTCATTGACAATTGTGGTAATATGGTTGACGATCCTAATTGAAATATAAGGAATGCGGATTTGATAATATTAAAGAATTCGTTACAAGTAACTATTGTATTTATTTTCAATTTAAAACATAAACAATTACTGTATTAATTTGATTCAAAGACGTATTATAATTTAATTAAGTAAAAAATAACATATCATTAATTTACGCGCACTAATAAAATGTTTTGTAATAAACTATTGCTTCATTACAATTAATAACAAAAAGTATTATTACAAATTTTGTCTACAAAGAAGGTCTCAAGAATCTGCACATAGAATTTATTTATTTATTTATAAAGCCTACCTACAAAATTACATTATGACTACATATTATACAAACTAAATGAAATTTTAATCATAGAATAGGACGGCATGCTCGAGATGATAAAAGGATAGATACTACACTTCTATTAAAATTACAAAAACACATAGTTTAGAAAAAAAAACAAGAACCAAATAGATTTATGGAAGAGAAGAAAAAATTATGCACAATAAACACCTTTAAATAGCTAGCTTTCCAGTGAAATTTCGATTTTGTAGATTCTATATGCATATTTATTATGTAGGGTACATAGCTTCCGAAGCGTGACGTCACAGAGGCCTATAATTAATAAAAAATACATACTGCATATAACCCATTGCATTATCATAGTATATGATATCTGCTACCAATTGTGAAACGTCTATGGCGAGCTGCCTATTGGACAGCTGAGTGTAGTCTAATTTTAAAGTACTACTGACATTTTGAGTACGTGGAGTGTGTCGAGTTGCCGAGAACATTCTTTTAACAAGGCCCGCACACACATTGGCAGCAATATCTTGATAACTGAGCATGTATACAAAAACAATATGATCGACTTTAAAAAGTGCATCTCTAAATTTGTGAACAAAGAAAGCCCGGCTCAAAAGAAACTCGCGTCTATTTATATGGCTACTACATATAAAAAACGCTTTACGCGGGTGTAGTTTGGTAACTATGTCAAGGACAAACAAATATAAAGGCGAATTGGAGTCTAAAATGACTCATTAAGGTTGTAACTTTCTCTGCTTCGAGTTGTGATACATCAAATGCTAAGAATGAGCCTTTCTCCTTTAGAATTATCATTTGGTATATTGACATTGAACATATATTTTTAGAGCGGGAAACCGGAACTTGTGTGTTTGCGCGCTCAGCCAAAATCCATAGTGCAGCCATTCTCAAAGTGGTGTTCCGCGGAATCCTAGGGCTAAAATACTGCAAAAAATACCTACCAAAGGGAGACTATAAGGTTACATCTAAATATTCCAACTAAATATTACGTAATATTACATTGCAATATGATTATTCATAAATACATATAAATCAGTTTTTTATAATTGTTTTAAGGCTTTTTCTTTCGCCAAAAAAGATTGAGAACCGCTGTCATAGTGGAATTAGAAAGAGTTCCAGCAACAAAAAGTCGTAAAAATTATATCGAATCGTATGTACAAAGCTAATTCGTATTATAAACGTTTAATTGTTTTTAAGCGACCGGTTCAGGTGATGTATTTTTAAATGGACTTTGGTCGGAATAAAATTCAATGCCCGTTACCAAAAATATACAATGTTTATGGCTTTATTTACCAACACTAAGCAAATTATTGAACAAAACAGTGGGCTTATCACGAATTTAGTCTGGCTTTCGAATCGAGCTGTCACAAGTAAAACGGATCCGTTAGCAAACGGGATCATGAATTTTTACTAACGACTAACGAGCACCAGCTCTATCAAATTAACGAAAGATCGAGACGTTTGAAAATTAACAAAAAGTATCAAAAATATTGTAGTTCCAAATCCGCACGCGGTGGCGCTGCTCAAATTTCCATACAAGTCGCTTGAAGCGAATTCGGTTCGAAAGCCAGACTAAAATTCGTGATAAGCCCACTGATCCTTAGACCCACACAATACAAGGTCAACTCGCTATATTTAATTGGCACAACGATCTTCTAAGCGGGAAAACAAAAATAAGACAATTTTGTTTTTAGAATTCATGATTTGGTCTATTGTTGTATCTAGCACAGCGGTTCTCAAACTTTTTTGGCGAAGGAAAAAGCCTTAATATAATTATAAAAAATTGATTTATATGTATTTATGAATAATCATATTGCAATGTAATATTTAGTTGGAATATTTAGATGTAACCTTATAATCTCACTTTGGTAGGTATTTTTTGCAGTATTTCAGCCCTAGAGTTCCGCGGAACACCACTTTGAGAATGACTCATCTAGCATATTAAAAGTTAAAATATTATATTTTTATAGGTAAATTGTAATTTTTTTTCATCATAATAGTTATTGTTACACAAAAAATATCGAAAAAAATTGCATAATTTTATTGATTGATTGATTACGACTTTGGTGTAGTCGCCTTTTCCAGTACTTTTACGTTTGTGTTATGGGCACGCAGACAAAGGAAAAATAAACGTTTATGGACTATGATTTCTTGAACTTGTTTAAATATATTACACATCTAAGATGTAAGTATATATAACCTAACAATCGTTAATTAGTATTAATTTCTTTAAGCGCAAGGCGAAGGTTAGGTCTCAGCTCAAAAACAAGCGCAATTATTAACTTTGTTTACATTATAAAACGGATTACAAGTACTTGTTATGGCTCTTACAGGAATAAGACAGTTTATCTAATCAACGACCTGTTTACTAACAACATAATTTTTTTGTTTTGTGTAAAAAATACTGGCTATAAACAATATAAATGTGCTCGTACAAATAAAAATAATAAGATTCAATTGTTTTTAAGATATCATATATGCTCAATTATTGTGCAATCCAGTTTATTTTTGCTCATATTTGAGGTTAGGAATCGTACGCTATCGTAACATGTTTGTTGTTTGTGTACGTGACATTATTTAATATATATACAATATAATTTAAATAAAATATATTAGCAGTACAATTAATTTACATGTGTGTAATTTATGCCCGATGATATTAGTAGCCTCCCTCTTTAGCAGTTCAAGAAAATCAAAAAAAGCAAACTTTTTCAAAAATCATATTACACGTTAGATGAATATCTTATAGACAAACAAGCTTAGACATAACCGATATCATTTTATGTTTACCCGTAGGTATATAATAGGATGACAATGCCCCTATACAGCAGCTAGTCTTCTAGTTCATAATAGATTTATTACATACTAGCTTTTTCCCTCGGCTTCGCTCGCATTTAAGTCATTAAATAAGTATCAGAGATCATTTCAATAAAAATATGATAACCAAACAGCTGAAACCATAGTCAGTTGGAAACTATAGTTTAAAAAAAAATATAAAAAGTATCCTATGTTACTACTTCTAGTACCTCCAAAAATATGTGTACAACATTTCATGATGATCGGTTAAGTAGTTATTGCGTGAAAACGTAACAAACAAACTCACATTCACATTTATAATATTAGTAGGGATTATAATGACATTAGTATGTAAGTGGACAATGCCAGTATACAGCAGCTAAATCAAATTGATAATAATTTATATTTGTATTTATATTGACGAGTAAAAGCGCTCTATTGAAGCCCAATTGCTAAAATTAAATTTAAAAAAATAATTGACCATAGCGAAACACATAGGGTCATACTCGGCTACTTTTAATCACTTCACGAGCGTTTCTTTTCAACTTGGTGGTACTATCCCGGGAAAATAGACTAGGTTAATGACTTTTGTCATCGAATCTAATTAGAACGACATATTTACCCTAAAACGTAATAAAGCACTAAGATTTTTATTTCAATATATCACCAAGGGCTACCTCGTTATAACGGCCAATTCATACAATTGACCCTTTGAGAGAAGTCTGACCCATTTTGCGAGACAACAACGGTTTTAAATGCGTTTAATTTTCATCTTCATTGAGTCAATTCGGAGGTCGTTTTGAAATCTGTTTTGTATAACTGGTAGTGTGGTATTTAATGAAGCAAATCAAAATGTAACATTTGCGGATGCAGCTAAGAATTTGAATGTTAAATCATTTGATATCTCTAATTTGTTGTATGACAAATAAATTCATTTTTATTATGATTATAAAGATAAACCCAAACAATAATCAATAGGTTAAAACGCATTCGTTACTCATATATTCATGCCTCATTAACTTTAACATTACGGTTTTTATTATTCCAGCTAATGTACCAGTTCGTTTGTAATTTATAATTATAAAATTAATGTTTCTTAATGTTTTGTGCGAATATAATTAACCTAAATAGGACATGTACTCTGGGTTATGGGGGCAATGAAAATACAGATGTAAAAACACGCGGGGCCAAAACAAATGCCTACTTTTATTGCGTAATATTTTTTTAATTAATAAATAACTCTAAAACTGGAGTTAATATTGCGTTTGTTCTATTCTAATCTGCTATTTGGGTATTTTGTAGCGATAATAAGTCACGTGTAAATATTGCCTACCCTTGACTGTCTTGGCCTGCCTGGTCGTAAAGATGATACCTACATAATTACATACCTTTATAAAAACTCTAGATTTGTACTACAATCATTTCTCATGCTATATAATTCTCACAGATGAATGTGTCCCAATATATAGGTAGATATATATCTGTCTAGATAATCTAGGTCATGTTCGCATAGACTAGTTATGAAAAGCATTTGTTTTAAATTAATTTAGTTGTATTATTTTATATAATTTTTTTACTTGAATATTATTAAAGTGAATAACAAAAGATACTAGATGAATAATTTTCACTGCACCAATATCATACCCTTGTTAGGGTGGCGATAAAAAAAAACAAAGAGAACTAAAACAAAGTCATTTTTAAAATGTATTACCCACCTAGATTATACTTACTCATGGTTAATAGGTAATACCAAGTTTATATCTATAATAATAGTATACGAGTCGGCAGTTAGCAGTTAGCGCGCGTAGCTAAATAAATAGTAAAATAGAATAATAAAAAAATAGTTCTCACCTATATGAAAAGTTTGCGATAAACAGAATATAAAGACGATTCTTCTCAACACGACAGGCAGCATGTTTTAAGCACTTTAAACACTTTTGCTAAATTTACAACAAAATTCATATTGCAAATAACTAAAACTAGTTTTAAACAACACTCAAGCGCATAAGAAAATACAGTTCTAATCGATTATTTAATAAATAACGGTATTTTAAGTTATTATTCAACGATTAATATTTTCAACTCACAAAATAGGCGCTAATTTTTGCGAATAAAGATTTGGCTCGTGTCATCTTGGCGCGAAACACAGCCACTCAATTCGAAAATACGAAACTGACTGGCTAGCTGGCTGTCAAGTAGTAATGCCGCGGGCGGGAAGTGTGGGTCGAGCCGTTCCATTTTATTCAAACACGATTAATAATTTACTGTGATTTTAAAAGTAATAACAAAGTAATAAATTGAGAATATTCGTTTAATTACTTGGTGTTTAACGTCGATATCATTTTTTATTTACAATATAAATTTAAGTTTGTTCTACCCTACTGAACAGCCAGGCGTGTAGGCACAAATACATTTTTTTCATTTTCAATTGATCTTAGCGACCCTCATTCAAGTTCAAGGCATGTGACCTTTAGCAGAAAAATATAACAAAGATTTATAACTATGTGACAGATTGTGATTATTTTTTTAAATTGATTGGATAACGTTTTTAGAGGAGTAACACTAAACAAAATTTTAACCAATCACAAGGTGGTTTGTGTTAGATCGGCATAGACGTCGCGTTTTGCTCATGAAGCATATCTTCAATCAGTTTATATTTAATTTAAATTAGTTTATATGTATTTAAATACCAAAAATTGTTATGTGATAAGTGCGTAGTGATTTATATAGAGTAAGGCGTGCAAATCTAGTCACATAATGAGGCTTAACAAGCTAAAGTACGATGTTTTTGCTGGGTGTTGTTCGAGTGCTTTTTTTATGGAAATACTGATGGTGAATGCTCCACAGATTGCATATTTTATAACATGCCTTCAGTTCCTATTTATAACTATACAAGGATTCATAGTCACTGCTAAATTTGGCACGGTATGGCTACAATTTATATTTATTTCCCGGCGAGTTTTCATATTCATTTATAACTTTATATAAATATAGTAAAAATACTTGCTATTACACATATGTTACATTATATATCGTAACAAATACATTGAAAATAGTTTGGCGAATACTTTTGAGAAATATAATTATTTTTAAGCTTCCAATTAATTTAATGCTTTGGAAGCTGTATAATACCCTTTTATCATCGTTCGATTTTAACTAGTGCAGACGACTGCATGCCATGCCTCACTATCATTATACAACCTAAAGCCTTTTAAGCTTACAAATTGGTACTCAGAAGCATGTATGTTCATAACAATATTGGTATTTATTTTCAGGTAAAACCAAAGATCCCACTAAAACAGTATGTGTACCTTGTGTGTTTGTTCTTTATAACAAGTGTTGTGAATAATTATGTTTATTCATTGCATGTGCCATCCACACTGCATATGATCATCAGGTAACGACGTAACATCCTAATATAATAATTGTATTTGGCTTATATTACTTCTAATTATTAACTGTTTTAGATTTAGTGTGGTTTATCATTGTATTTATTCACCGAGCCTGAAGCTATTGTTTTTTTATATAGTAGCCTGGCATATAACCACACTCCGCCTGATGTTAAGGTAGAGTGTGGTCCATAAGTGGAGACAGTCATCTCCACTATGCCATGCTGCCTTTGTGGAGACGAATGTGTTCCGCCAAGTTGACAGGGCATATTCCTCTCATGTGTAGTTAACATGGAATATATGGGAATAAACAATTTTATAAGATATATTGTTGGCCCCTATAAACAAAACAAAAGTTGTTATTGTGAATAGTTTTCCAAGTATCCCAGAAATCATTGAGAAAATATTACCTTTTTTTTCATAAGATGGAGAATTCTATTTTGAAGTTATATCAACAAGAAAAAAACAAAATAGTAGTTCCAACAATGTTAGTAGAACCTGGTGATATGTCCACCATGTTTCGAAGCCTTTAGAGCTGCATGTTCAATTTATAGCACATGTTAATCTAAAAACAATCATTTCAGATCAGCATCATCACCAACAAGTATGCTGGTTTCATGGTATTATAAAAAACGTAGTCCAAAACTAAACAATGCACTGGGTTCGATCCTAATCAGCATAGGGGTGGCTACGGCTATGTATGGAGGCATGACTGTGATAGAACAAACTGATGGACAATTTATGTATTGGTGCATCGGAGTATCAATCCTTATTTTTACATTGTTTTTGGGTGCTTTTACTGGTCTGCAGCAAGAGATTTTGTATTCTAAATTTGGGAAACATCCTGAAGAGGTAATTTTTGTTATAATTTTACCATTTAGGTATATGTGAGGTGGTCCCTTATGATGAACCAGATATTTAATAGAAGTAAATTTCTTCTGTTTATCCACATGGGTAGGTATAGTCTCCAGTCTTCAAATGGATACAGATTGGACTGGAATAAACAATCATTAGAAAGGGATAATCGCCTTGTCGTGTTGTCTGAACAATAGTTTCTCTTTTCTAACGCTTATATACCTACAAAAACTGTATCCATTTGAAAATCGTCGTGTGTACACAGAATTATGTGTATGGGAATTCTCTTCAAAAGCGGAATATTTTACTCTAGATAAAGTTTAAGAGATAATATATTGACCACTTAAAAAATACTAATAAAAAAAAATGAGTTCATTATTTGTAAATATAGTAAGGGTCATAAGTTTGTTGATAATCGGCATGATTGTACAATACTGTACATTGTAAGGAGATTAAAATTTAAAAGAAGTCATAATTGTGTCAGCATTGTTATTATTGTGTTTTTAAAGCAATAAAGTATTTTTATTATTATTAATTAATGCTTCAAATTCACCTGGATATTGGCAACACAAATATGTAAAGATCTAGATACCAAAACAAATGTCTACTTTTTGTATATGATTGATTAATTTTATGAATATTAGTTTTAACCGGCCATTAGAACCTCCCAGGTTAGGCTGCAAACTGATGTTAAAGCCCTGTCTAAATCGTCTGGCTTATTTGATTTTTTATTCTTTAAACATTAAGTTACAACATATAAAAATTGCATATTGCCTCAAACCCATTTTTTGGAATTTATTTTTTTTTAATTCAGGGGTTGATTTAACCCCGCTACTCACCAGCCAGGTTTCCAGACTCGTGTCGAGGAATAATAGGAGAGTCATGGGACAAGTTTTCAGCTTGCCTCAAATACCTACCCAAAAATTGCTGCCAGCTCTTGGACTAATACTGTATATGTTAGCCCTCTGCTAAAGTAGTGAAATTGGTTTTCAGATGATGTTCTACACTCACGCCCTATCCATGCCGTTTTTCTTGCCCATGTACGTACAGATGAAGACCGTGTGCTACACGCTGGGCTGGGATATTTGGATTTTTGTGGTTCTAAATATCATATCACAATTCTTTTGCACGCAGGCTGTGCACCAATTGGCCACGACTGAAACTTCTGTTACAGTAACTTTCATATTAACCTTAAGGAAATTTGTTTCTTTGATTTTTTCTGGTGTTGTTTTTAAGAAGAATTTGACCATTTTTCATGTTATCGGAGGCGCTTTCGTTATTATTGGTACTTATATTTATTTTGATTGCTTTTTGCATAGAAGACAAAGGCCTGTAAGGTTCGGTAGGAGATAATTGTGTTCAATATCTCTGAACCTAGCGTTTATTTATTGTTTTTTTTTTTAAGAATTTATTACTATAAGATTTTTTGCATATCTATATAATCTCAGGTCTTTATCTCTCTTAAATATTAATTATTTATAAGTATACATGTATAGTTTATAATTATACCAGAAGATATTACAACAATTCAGTGCCATTTTAAGATAAAAAAAGCATTTATTACTTACCATAATGTTATTTTTAGATAAATCTTGGGATAGTAACACATAACAGCTCAAGGTTTAAATACATGGTAACTTATACATTCCAGTTAAGAATTATTACGTTTACACGCTAGCATAGGTTACAGTGGTACCTCGATATACGAGCCGCCGAGCGAGCGATATGTTGCTTCGAGATACGAGTAATCGCACACGACCCCAACATGCGCCCTGATCTACCTTCGGAGCAGCATACGGTGCTTTGAGATACGAGCAACGTTACAGAACGAATTAAACTCATATGTCGAGGTACCACTACTTTCATTGTGAAATTGATCCAGAAAGGAACTGGATGCTATAAAGTAGATCTTAGGCGAGAATGGGTCGCCGTCTTCAAATCTCATTAGATTTTTACATATTTATTAATGCATGTCCTATTTATATGGGCAGTAATTTTATGTAACAACTCCCACGTGTGAAACCGATACTTAACAAGATATAGGTGTTATTTGGTTATACCAAGCATGCTTTGTATTTTTAAACAAAAGTATTTCATATTTAAGTATTTACTGGAAAATTGTATTTCAAAAACCTATAATTTCAGATATAGTGTAAACTTCTTTTAATAATACTACCCACTAAATGACAACAATAATAATAACTGTTTATTGCACAAAATTAAAATACATTAAAAAAAGAAAAGAAAAAAAAACAAAAGGCATCATTACCTCATTATTAAGCAAAGTTTCAAAGTTGGATAGATTAATAAGAACTGCAGCTGTGTATGTTCTTTATATTTTATAATAGTGAATTATAATCGATTTTCTCCATTCAACAACTCTCAATAACGCCGTAAAATTCGAAGTGTCGCTATATAGAGTTTACACTATCTAAGTATATAGGTTTAGAAAATATGTTTTATTACCAAAGTGTATATTAGATTATTGAAGAAATAAAACAAGGAATATCTATATATTTGTCGTTTAATTTACAAAATAACTTGAGTGTGATTGTTCGAGCTATCAAATACTACTTTATTACAAATTTTCATCAGGCATAGATACACAATAAATTAACTGTTTGAATTTACATTGATTGATGTGAACTTGGCTAAGATTAAGTTTAATATTTTTTTGTTTAT
This sequence comes from Tineola bisselliella, assembly GCA_028551675.1. Classification (NCBI taxonomy): domain Eukaryota; kingdom Metazoa; phylum Arthropoda; class Insecta; order Lepidoptera; family Tineidae; genus Tineola; species Tineola bisselliella. The sequence continues at coordinate 14,159 of JAPWLS010001900.1, read as the reverse complement.
TAGGGATAAATTACATAACTCTATTACACTATGATGTAGGCAAATAACATTACACAAACACTCATACATAACTTAAAATTGATTTTGTCCAATATACAATGGTCTTACTTCCGAAGTCTTAATATCTGGAACAAGAAATCAATTTTGTTTCTTAGTAAAACTTTACTAGGAATAAACGCAGACTGCTTTAAACAAATTACCTGCTTCGACTGTCAGATCGGCTTCGACGGTCCCTAGAGCGGGAGCGTCGCACACTCGGTGACCGACGACGGATTGAAGGTGATCTCCTCGGTGAACCAGACCCACGTCCGCGCGAATACGAGCGACGACGCGGACTACGGCTTCGGGACCTGATGGTTTCGAATTTATTAGTGAACTAGCATAATGCACACCAAACCTATTTACCCAAATACACGTTTACTGTGGAAAATTTCTAGCGAATTCGATCTGATGGTGGTCGAGGGTAGTTGTGATTTGTCACACACAATTTGGATGGCAATGCTGGATGTAACAATCAATGTAAATGAGGAACGCATGAAAGGGAATGATTGATTGACAATTTTAGTAATATTTAAAAACAAGTGCTTAACATATCGTTTCTATTATGAATTTCAACTGAATAAACAAATGAAAATGATAAATGAATTCAACTATTTGAATCAAACGTCTTGTAAACTGTATTAGGTAATAGGTATGGCTTCATGCAAGCATGGTTTACTTTGATTTCCGACCAAAATAAACAATGCATCAATATTAGAAACACCTTTTACAGTGACAACAAATATGAAACCTAAACTTCAGACGACCCCTCTAAATCGTATTCTAACAAAGAAAATATCACAATAATACTCTACTTAAGACTCCCATATTTCTGGAATATAAGTTAACTAACTAATTTTAATATAAAATATAAAGGTTAGGATTGAAATAAAGTACCGAGCCAGTTGAGCTGCGTTGGTGTTGTCAGGGGGCTAGCTGTATGACGTGGCTCTTGGTTATGGCATTAAGTGCCGTATAGTGTTGATATGAAGCTCAGGAGTTTCAGGAGGTCGTTAGGTGACGGCGGTCGGGAGTAGGAGGTTTGTGGCGTCGGCCGCGCGTTGTACTGATGAGGAGAGCTGATCTTTGTGGCGTACGACGATCGTGGTCAGAGTTAACGAGCCCATGTGGTCAAGTGTGTGTTGGTGGTTGATTGATAATATGGACCTGCAAACGTTCCAACACCCACCACATTTATTTTGTTTTCAAACTGTATGATCACCTTTTGATTCACTTTATGTGATGAGCTGGTAAACTTATTATTATTATTTAGAACTTTTTGGCCATTATAAGGTAAATCTATGTTTACAGTTGACTAGTTTCTTTTTTAAGAGAAACTTTAGCTCAATTTTACACTTGCATGCAACTGGCATTGATATTAATGTCTATATAGTTACTTTATTATGAGAACATTATAGACATTAATATATTAACTAATGTGCTATGTGAGTGTAAAACTGAACAAACATGCTATTTGGAACAGAAGTTAAATCAGTTCCACTAGTTCAAGCATCAGATTTTTATTATTTATATCTGTGCACTAGTCATTTCCCAGCATCTCAAACAATAGGGCACTGAAATATTTTTGAGAATAACTTGATATACCTCGAGTAGCGTCGCTCACGCCTAGTGCGTCCGCTTGACATCTCTACCCTGATACGAGTGCCACAGCAACGTCTGGAAATCGAGTAATCTCTAATTAATTAAACTAGTTCAATTAGTAATTAAGTCAAATGACAATTCGCAATATACGGAGATTGTAATTCTGTTACCCACTACTGCGATTCGAAAAACATAATTACCACGATATTAAAATAAAACTTTACTTACGTCCCATCTAAACCACGAACTGAATCTTCAGCGTCTCGTGGATCCTCAAATTCGACAAACGCAAAACCTGGCGGATTGCGAGCTACCCAGACGTTGCGAATCGAACCGTATTTAGCAAATACTTTTTCAATTTCGTATTTTGATGCGTTCGTACCGAGATTTCCGACATAGACTTTACAAGAGAGATCCCACTCCCTGTAGCGTGACATCTGTAAAGTTAAATGCATCGTGGTATTATAAATTACGGTCAGCAAAACGGAGACGCCATGTTGAAGATTGAAATTAATCAGCATTGGAGTTGTGCCGCATTATAATACGTACTTTTTTGATACTACGGTTATTCCTTCTTAACAACGAAATCTTTCTAATTTTCCTTGTATTAATAATTCCCAAAAGGCACCAAAGTGTTGTAAAACTGCTCACTTTCACTTGCGACTTCTCCGCATCCGTTAGCCAACGATTACCTATCCAGAGACAACTAATAATTAAGCTATATTGCTCTAGTTGTCCGCCTGTGTTTATGTAGTTTTTTCGTATGTCTTGTTATTGTGAAAACTTTTAAATAATATATTACTAAATAAATAAAGTCATTTATTTAAAGAAAAAGATTTTGTTTGAATCACTATATTTTATTTTACACTTTTAAGTTTATATATTTATTATAGAAGCGAATAATAAAAATTGTTTAGCACTCGACAAAACAACACTATTGTGTCAAAAGTGACAGCTAACTGATGATTGTTCTTGAATGTTTGTGATAATGTTTTTTCGGTGATATATAAACACATAATAAAAATCAATGTGAAACTTCATTTTAAATATGGATGTAGTAGGACTTTTGAATAGTTTCTTCAATGAGAAGACCGATGTGTTTGCTGTGAAAACATGGACTTCAGACTGGGCATATTATCAAGACAATCAAGTGAGTCGCATTTGTATGTTTTATTGATTTTTTCGCTTTACTTCGGATGTTTATTTATTACAAAGTAGAATATTTCGTTGGAGATGCATTTCTGAGTAAAATTTAGTTGAGTTGAGTTTGCATTTATGTTAGGTAATGCGCACTATTTGGCTTGATGTTTACCCTTGGACTTGCGATCTAGATAGGTATCGCGGTTACTATAGGCTATTAGATTCATATATAAAATGTAAACACACAACAAACGTTTTAATAAGATTAATAACTGACACATTATAATAACATTACTTTTAAAAGATATATATTTACACAAATTTATTGACTGAAAACAATGAACATAGTGTCTATTAATTTCTTTATTTTTATAAACTACAGCTCGGTTTTAATTTTAATAAAAAAGCTATAAAAATTAATGACATAAATCTTTGAGAATAACTATTTTCAGATTTCAGATAGTAAATGATAAGAAATTAAATTAATTATCAAATTTTGTTTAGCCAAATAAATTAAAAAATATATTTGAGATTAGACACAATTATTATTTGTTTTATTTCATAAATCACAATTTTTATTAGTTAATGCATGTTAGTAGATCAAGTACTACATACCTACCTATCTATTTGACCATGATTTGTTAAAACAAATTATTCTGATAGAAATCATCACAACTCTTAAACTCATTTCTGTTTGCTGAGAAGTTCAGGTATAATTTATTTTTCTTACATAAATGGTGATAAGAAAATAAATTATATGTAAATATATCCACAAACTACATCATATTGTTACATGTGTTATATACATACACTATGGAGGCTCACTCTCGACCTCACATGCTATTTTTATCGCTTATTATATTGTTTTTTAATTGCAACTAAAAATATTGTCTTCAGTGACTCACTCCTTGGACTGACATTGTGTTCAGAGAAGGCACTCTGTTACAATGAATAAAGTTACAGGTTACTTGTAAACATTATTTGAGAATTTTATAGTTTTTTCAGCTTATTCCTAATTAATTATTAATCATTCTCATTATTTTTTATCAGCGTTTTGAAAGTTATGCAGCCGTGACCATGTTAATTTGAAAGTTAAATAATATAAACAATATTAACATATTGGTATGTTGATAATGGAGGTTTCAATTCTTTTTCCCTTTATTAATATATACAGAATATTGATTTAGTTTTTGATTAGTTGGATCAGTCAACAAAGGAAGTTGTTAGTTTAGGTTAGGAAAAAATAGTATTAGAAAAAAAAAACCAGTTTATTGCCTTAAAAATGTGTTCAACATATTAGACACAAACTTAGTGCAATTAGTGATCTTACAGATAACCAATTTATTCTAGGAGAAACAGTGTTAGTAGCAGGTAATGCAATTTAGAATTGTTACTATATAAATATAAAACAATAAATAAAATACATAAATGTTAGTGAAGTAAATATTTATATTATACATGAAATAAATAGTTTTTTTTTAAATTAAAATATTAAGGAAATATATGTGGAGTTTTTATTGCTGTTATTAATGTTATATCTATTCCTGTATTAGATAATAATGTCTGATAATAATTAAAATTTAAAATAGAATCAAAATTAATTATAAATTAATTAAATATATAACCAGATAGACTATATAAGCCTTATTGCTGCTATAAATAATATTATGTAATGTTCTTTGTTATTACAGTGTTTGTAGTCCATGATTACAAATTGACTTCTGTATGTTATATGTCGTATATAATATAATTGGTTGAGGTATTTTTTCATGCTCTTTTTATTAATGACCCATGTTTAATTGCAAGTTGAACTTTGTTCCTTTGTTTACAAGAAATTTAATTATTAGTATTTTAAATTATTATTTCGTCCCTAATTAGTTTATTATTATTATATATAATATTATTTTTAGTAAAATATTTCCTTTATTTATAATTTTAATAATATTCCATTTGAATTATAAAAAAAAATAAACTAGTTTAAGATGTTTTAGAATTTTATGTCGGCAATTTTACGCAAGGTCCAGTTTCGCGTGCGCCAGTTGCGACACTCGTTTAAACGTGCGCGCGCGCTTCTATGTATACCGAGGAAATATTTAATTCCATATTTAGTTTTTTTTTAATTAGTGTTTTTTATTTTCAGTATTAATAACAATTAAGAGCTTCTGTCGTGTTATAATAGATTTTCATTTGTTTATTAAGTGGTTTTACTATGAACGTGCGAAATGTTACTGTTTTCGGAATTTTTATATCAATTTTATTAATATTTGAATCTTATTCTCCTTTATCAGATATGGTAGGTTTCTTTTGTAAATATTTACTTCTACTAACCGATATGACGGCACTACGCGAGTCGTACTTGACAATGCAATCAAAGAAATTGATATCGAAGCATTATATTAATTTCTTTAAATTAATTATTGATATTTATATTTAGGTATCTATACCGGGTGATTTAGGTATCAAGTAAGTAGTGGACTTACTTATTTTTTTAGAAAAAATCTGATAATGAGGATGAATCCCACTAACAATACTTAATACCGGATTTTTGGCTTCAAACGTTCAACTGAATCACCTAGTATACTATACTTTCGTCTGTACTATTAGGGTAGGTAGATGTTATGGATTGCAGCCGAATTCTTTCTTCATCTCACTCTACATACCACTTTCGCCTCAATATGTGATTGTTATTTTCTTCTGTATCTATTAATACATTATGTTGTATTAAGTTGTTAGCGGACATTTAAAAGACTTTGTGCGACTTCTATAAAAGCCTTACCTTAAAAACCTTATTCATACAAGCTTTATACATATTTTTAGTTCAGAGAGCATTTTAAAGACGTGATTAATTTAGGAATGAAATTGTTGAGATTTTCAATAATTTTTAACCTTGAAGTGTCGAAAGAGATTTGGAAAAGCACAGAATGATGTAGAACGTGATATCACACGAGATCACGGGATTAAGTGGTGTCTCCATTTTAATATACCATGTACACGCTGAGTCCAATTGATTGTAAACATACGTAGGACGTGGGGCCAGCTATTGGATACCAGACATATTTATGACACTCAGAAACTAATATCTTCTTTTGTTTTTGTTAATAATAATAATAAAATATTTATAATTGGTTTAACTCTGTGGACTCTACACATAACAGAGTGCTGCGTTATAATAGGACGTGAATATTAATCTCATTAAAACAATTATAAGTTAAAAGGGAGTAGGACTCGGTTATATTACTTATGTTTGTCATTTGATCGTCAATCTTTTCTCGATCAAGTTGCACGTATAATCGTCTTTTGTTTGGTTTCTTAAGTATCAGTTTTTCGAAGGAACGTTTACGTGTGAATTAAAATTTTGTAATGTCTTATTTATTGGGTTTTGCCCAAATACTCGACATTGGCAGAATTGTCTTCATTAGGCGTCTGAGGCAATTAATAAAGAAGAAGAAGAAGAAGACAGGGTTTCTTTGACGCTGTCTTGTTATTGAAGTTTATTGTTTTGTTATATATAATTTTGAAGTTTAATTAAACGTAGTGTGAGAAGTTATGGGACATGATAGTACAGTACAATCTTTTGGTGCGTAAGTGGAATGAATACATATTTTTGTAATTAGTTGTTTCAGGCGTTACTTTGCGGAAATCCATATTAAATGAAATTAGTTAAAATTATTTTGCTTACAATTCCCGCTACAACATTCAGTAATTTGACTCGACGCGTTTCGCCACTATCCTGATGATGCCACGTGAAGTGGCGAAACGCGTCGAGTCAAATTACTGAATGTTGTAGCGGGAATTGTAAGCAAAATAATTTTAACTAATTTCATTTACATATTTTTGTATTTGTCTGTACCCAGACATAAAGAAAACAAATGCTGGCCCTTCACCATAAAATCAATAATAATAAGAAATTATCTAGAATATCTTACAGCTTACCAATATGTTATAATAATACCATCTACCTGTCGGCAAAGAGATTACGCGGGTTCATTGACCTTGATTGCTTTATCTTCTTTATTTTGGTATACAAATTGTACTTGTATCGTATTAATGACCGTCGTCTAGTAGGGCAGGGTCGCGGGTTCAAATCCGATGTATAACGATGTATTTGTTTGCATAATTTTATTGAAAATTTGTTTTTATTTAAAAATAATTTTGACTAATATAACGTGATGTTACACTTATATCTATTTGGTTCTTGTTTTTTTTTATTTTTATTTCCATTATTATGTAACATCTATATTATGTATTTTTGTAATTTTATTAGAAGTGTAGTATCTATCCCTTTATTACCTTGAGCATGCCGTCCTATCCTATAATTAAAATTTCATTTAGTTTATTTATTTATTATTTATTTTGTAGGTAGGCTTTATAAATAAATAAATAAATGTTCTCTATTAGGTAGAGGTCCGGGGTTCGATTCCGGGTCGTAATAAATATTTGTTCGTAATATTTAGAAATAAATTACGTCTCGGCTTATTTTTGTTTTGATGGCTGCAAACCTTTCGAAAACTTGTACTAAAATAATCAATGATGTAGATGCGATAATAAGCTCTAAAGGTTTTCAATTTGATTAAGAATTTAATAGGTTTTATGTTTTTTATAATTCAGTTTTTTATTAATTATTTTATGTACAGTCCTCCTCTCGTCATATGCCTTTCCGAAGCCATGGTAGAATCTAATGATGTGTAAATGCATGCTTATTTATTATTAATTTTCATTTTATTGCAATAATTTTGTCTCTTTATTCGCAGTTGCTATGGTCACTCTTCGGTTGTCTGCTGGTGTCGTTCATACTTTTATTTTATTACTATTACAGAAGATTAAAGGCCAAAGGTAAGTTTTATTTGTTTTATTCACTATAACGTGCGTCTTGTATGAAAAAGTTAGTCGGCGTTTTTGATATACCTTGAGTGTGAATTTTATACTATTGATGACTTGATTGACCGCTTGTGTCTCGTGAACTCTAACCTTATAGTTTTGAACTACTAAAATTAATGAAACAAAACCAATTTAAGCTTTTGCGTATAGTGAAAATCTATGAGATTTCGGAAAGCCCATATGTCGAGAGGAAATCACGGGTAACTCGCCATACCTTACGTCAGCGGTTCTCAAACTTTTTTGGCGAAGGAAAAAGCCTTAATATAATTATAAAAAACTGATTTATATGTATTTATGAATCATATTGCAATCATATTGCAATGTAATATTACGTAATATTTGGTTGGAATATTTAGATGTAACCTTATAATCTCCCTTTGGTAGGTATTTTTTGCAGTATTTTAGTCCTAGGGTTCCGCGGAACACATTTTGAGAATGGTTGCCTTACGTAATCCGTCTTCATCTACTTACCTCTTTTTTAAACACGGAAATTAAATGAGGATGTTTGTGAAAAAAATAAAACTCAATAAATATACTGAAACAGTTCATTGTTTTGTGCTAAATAACAATGTCTGCCAAAATACAAGGAAAAGCCAAGGTTGTCTCTAACGAAGAGTTCGGCACATTTTTACTATTTTATTCCAAGAGAAGTTCTGGCAAGACTCGTGTTTCTATGTTATTTATTAGATAAGGTAACGGAAGAGATGTCAGTTATGTGCGGTTAATTAGGTATTCTTATATATGTAGTTTAATATCCCTAGATAATATCCCTACTAATGTTATAAATGTGAATGTGAATTTGTTTGTTACGTTTTCACGCAACAACTACTTAACCAATCATCATGAAACTTTGTACACATATTTTTGGAAGTACTAGAAGTAACATAGGATACTTTTTATTAAAAAAAATTTTTTTTACTATAGTTTCCAACTGACTATAGTTTCAGCTGTTTGGAATCATATTGATTAATTTCTATTGAAATGACCTCTGATACTTATTTAATGATGAGCGAAGCCGCGGGTAAAATCTAGTATTTAAATATATAACACGTTCTAAACTCAAACGGGCGTCCACGAGATTGAAAACTGACTAATGACGGAAATCTATTTCGGTGTTTTCGCATTTATTCGCGTACGTTACTAACTAAATGCTGAAGTTTCAAAAACATTGTCAAGGGCTTTATAATAAACGTGTCTCTAGTTCTATGTATGCAAACAAAATTATAATATTCTTGTCAGAATTAAACTAAGATCGTACGATCTGAAATCCGATGTCGTCAACCAATAGGCGCCTTTGAAAATTACGTCACGTGTCAATGACATTTGAAATTTTTTTTGTATGCGCACGCGCACATCTATATATGTTTGTCATAATTCGCGAAAGTAATTATTCTAATGTTTAATTGTTACGTATTGTTTCTGTATGTTGTGGTTTTATTTCGTATTGTAAAAAGTGAACAGAGGACGGAGGCGACTATCTAATTGGATCTTTTTGTTTTAATTAGACTTATTGCAAAAAAAATGTAATACTAAAACATTCACAATTGATTTTATGAGTATTATTGACTATTGTAGTCTTATTAGAGATGATTTTGGAATTTTAAAATACCTTTTACGGCTTAATGTAATTTATAAACGTCGGCTTAAACAATCGCTAATGAATAATAAACCGCAAAAAGTCAATTAAATTAGTTGAAAACATGTATTTTTTTTTTGGTGTGGCTTATATGGAATTTGTACCATAAAGTTGCGTTTATCTGCATCAAATAATTAACACTAGAATTACCAACCGGTCAATATGACCGGTTTCAGAAATTCTTCACAAGATTTCTATGTAAAACCTTACTCATTATTTTTTCTAAACGATTCTATTTTTTACAATTCTACAATAAATTTATTGAATTATATTTAATACTTTGCAAGCACAAGTCATCCGGTCATTTTGACCGGTTGGTAGTTCTAGTGTTAATATACGAAATATTGCCATGGCGTTTACTGAGATGAATATAATGTCATAGGGAAGATGATAGATTTGGGGTCACTTGAGGTCACGCCCCCACGTATTGACTGACAACTTGTACTAAATTTTTAAATAGCTCGAAATTTAACACTAGAACTACTAACCGGTCAATATGACCGGTTTCAAAAATTCTTCACAAGACTTTTATATACAACCCTACTCGTTATTTTTTGTAAACGATTCTATTATTTACAATTCTACAATCAATTTATTGAATTATATTTAATACTTTGCACGCACAAGTCATCCGGTCATTTCGACCGGTTTGTAAAAATAGGTCATATTGACCGGCTCGTAGTTCTAGTGTTAAAAGCGTAAAGCGATTCTCATACAAACGCGTTTAGATGTTTTATCTACCTATATGTAAATATATACATATGACAGTGTATTCTAATTTGTATATCAGACGTTTATCGCATTTCTTTATTATACAATGTTGTGTTCGTTTGTTTAGACGTGACTCCGGTTTAGTTGGTCTGAGTGGTCTGTAGTTATTGGCGATAATGAGGCACATATTTGATTTCTGTGAATGCATCTGGAGGATGAAGATGTGGATGTGTTTTGGCGTTATTGATGGTTCTTTTCGTGGTATGTTTTTTTTTGTTTCTTCGGGCTGACAACCTTTGTTGCTAGACGTATCGGTTTTGTTATATTTATCTTCGGCGTCGTATTTTGTTCTTAGACAGTGTTTCTTGTGATTTAAGAATTAAGTTTTTTTTAAATATGGAATTGAATTTTATAGGAACAAAGGATCGATTCGTATCGAGGTCAAAAAACTGTCGTTAAGCAATTAACTAAATCTTACATTATTTTATGTGTCTTATGATAGTGTTTGTCTTATATTTTACTTTCAGTGCTTTTAGGGTAGGCAGTGAATTTGATAGTTGTATTGTAAAAATAATTAAGGTCATTTAAATTAAATTTTTTTTTCAATTTTTTTTTTATAGAGTGTATAAAATAAATTGGTATTAGGAATTTTTTTTTTTCTATGAAAAAGCAAATCGTCGTAGAGGGCGTGTGTTGAAAATAACATTTTTTTTTTTTTAAGATATATATAATATGAATAAATGCATAATATGATATATAATTACATATGTATGTGAAATAGAATATATTTAAAAAATGTTATTTTAATTGGACTTATTCAGTCATATATAGTTCATCTTATTAGCCAATAATTATTAGTAATTAAGAATACATATATATAAAGCAAGAGTGAACAAAAGACCACCTTATCACAAAATAATGATCTCTGCCAAGCAACCAACCTTTGGGTAGTAGACCGGGAATTAACTATTAGGATGCAAAAAATTACAATTATATATAGATTTTATTTAATTCCAGAATTAACAGGGTCAGCCGGCGTTACGGCATCAGGTGAACCAAACAAGAGGTTCAGGAAACGTGATAAAATGCTCTTCTACGGGCGGCGGATGTTGCGCAAAGTGAAGTCCATATCCAACTCTGGTCAGGGTAGGAAGAGACGTGCGGTTATGAGGTTTGCTAGGAAGATACTTCAGCTCAAGAAGGAAACTGCCCCTGAACAACTGAAGGTAGTTTTACTTTTTTATAAACTATTTATATACTACTAGAGCCCTCTGTCTTTCAATAATTCGAATTAAGCTCGCAATAGGCAGTACGATAGTTTGTTAGGCAGACCTCGGATTCGATTCCCAGCCAAAATACATATTTACGCATATGTACATGTTTGGTGTTGTTGCGGTCGCCGAAAATACTTATTTCAGAAGATTTTAGGTTTTGACATTTATTCTGTCAGTGTCATGTTTCTTGTTTTTCTTTACCTTTTATTGTCACAATGTATTTTCCATAATCCTTTTTAATCTATATTATTATTTCACATCAATAATTATAAAGTTATATGTTTACGTTGTAATTGGTCAGGGAATTGTATGGATATTCTTTTGTAACTATTTTAAGTACAACTTTACAACAGTAGCAACATTTTAAAAAATAGTCCGCGTTGTACCGGCTAATATTTGACCCCAATGTATGTCCACAGAGTGCCTGAAAGAAATTGAACTGGTTATTGAAATGGAATCTTATTTGATTTGATTCTAGGTTCTGGAACCTCCAGCGGAATATTTGGAGGAGGACTTGTCGAATGACGACCGAGTGCCGCCGGACGCACTCTACATGCTGCATAGTATAAGGGTGTTCGGCCATTTTGAAAAACCCGTCTTCCTTATGTTGTGTAAACATACTGAGATTTTGAATTTACCCGCCGGTGGTTTTCTGTTTAAAGTTGGTTAGTACACGTTTTTTAAAATTTATTGCAAAATTGCGCGTGCGCATTGCTATACTCAATCGTATTATAAGATTATTTTTAAAATGTATGCACTAAGCCTTGCCTTGTATATGTATATCATAGAGGCCAAAAGCTTTGGAAGCAGATGAATCAACTTTATTTACACTAAACTGGTTGAGCTTTTTATTGGTTGTTCATTTAGTTAATTAAGAAAATTACGTTAGTACATGATATGATGTGATTGAACTAAATGAATTTTAATTATTGGATATGACAGTACGTTATAATTAATATTTATATTATATTTTATGTTTAAAAATTATAATTTATAGCAATATATAATTAGAAGTTAGAATTAATGAGAATTATAAAATAAAATACAAAATTTTTATTATTATTATCAAATAATGAACTAGCAATTGTTTTTCTAATCTATTTCTTATTGGTTCTTATGAATATGTTGAGTCGAGCATTGTTAGTACTAGTTGTAATAATTTAAATTTTATATGTAGGAGACACAGATGAGAATGTATATGTGGTACAAAATGGTCGCGTGAATGTGTACATCACTAATCAAGACGGTAGCAGTTTGTCCCTTAAAGTAGTACGGACCGGCGAGAGTGTCACATCACTATTGAGTTTTACAGATGTTTTGACGGTAGGTAAACATTTATTTTAATAGTATAATTTATTGCGTCGTATTAAATGCTAATTATCTCCTTGTTTTTTTTTTTTGTTTTGCAGGGAAATTCACAACCGTACAAAACTGTGAATGCAAAGGCTTTAGAGGATTCACAAGTTATCAAGTTACCTATGAGGGCGTTTCAGGAAGTTTTCAAGGAGTATCCGGATATTTTTGTTAGAGTTATTCAGGTAAATATGGCTTTTTCAAGTCGAAGAGATTCAGGGGTGGAGATGCATAAATCAATTGTATAGATCGTTGCAGTATTTTTTCTCTAATTTTTTCAGATCATCATGGTTCGCCTGCAACGGGTCACTTTTACAGCTCTTCATCAGTATTTAGGTTTAAGTGCGGAGCTTGTGAATCCCGTAAGTTTATTATTGATTTTTTAGAGGCCTCGTTTTGTTATGCCATTGTTACAATTAGCTAGTGTTGAAGTAAATTTATCACACAGATGATAACCACGTATTTTGAATATGGAATATCGTTATAGCAAAAAATAAATTAAATCAAAATCCTTATTGAATCTCAGTACACACGGAGATTTTCAAATGGATACAGTTTTTGTAGGTATATAAGCGATAGAAAGAGAAAACGATCGCAGTGTCGTGAACGGCAAAGGAAATATCTGCATCCCTTTCACACATACTTCAACTAGGACACGATAACAATATAGTTATCTCTATCTAATGATTGTTTATATTTCAGGGTCGTGAGAAGCGTCGTCCGACAACGATGGCATCGTCTCCGAGTAAATCGGGCAAGGTGACCGTTGGTGATACGGCCACGGTCACTGTAACAAGCTCACCGCATCACACGGCCACTTCTACGACTGATAATTTGGTATGTATTCAATTAATAAGAAATGTGAGTGGTCTTTTGGCGAAACGAGGAGGGGGAGGGGGTTTAGGGGGGGGGGGACATCCAAATGGTTCGCAAAACAAAAAATTGCTGGATATATAAGTAGTATCAGAGATAAATGGCCCCAAACATTTTCTATAATATTTAAGTCCGGAGAGTTCGAAGGCCAATCTAAAACTTGAATTTTATTTTCTTGAAACCAAGTTTTTGTTTCATGTGATGTATGTGAAGGGGCATAGTCTTGTTGAAAAATCCACTTTTTTTTTAGAACTTTATGAATCTCTTTTATCTTCTCTTCCAGTAGATTTATGTACAACTTAGAAGTTTGTCTACCTATGATAATCGAAATACTAATGATCCTATAATAAGAAATCGCACCCCACATCATTACTGAACCACCGCCTGAATGACGACGAGATAATATTATTTCTTCTTTTCTCAAATCGTGGAAATAATATGAATATCAGTCTGGACCATCTAAATTAAATTTTTTCTCATCACTGAAAACAACATTATGCCATTGACATGACCAAGACATATGTATTTTAGCAAATGATAATCGCACTTTCTGATGATGATCACGTAATGCTGTTTCCTCCTGATTTTTCGCTGCTTGAGATATGATGATGAATTTATTATACGTCGCACTGTAGACAATGAAGCACTAGTGT
>JAPWLS010002059.1:0-81033 GCA_028551675.1 Tineola bisselliella | reverse complement strand
AGTAACTAGAATTTAAAAAAAGAACAACGAGTATAACTAATCGTGTCGCGTCAAATCGTCCACTTAAGCCAATGGGTCAGAGGAAAAAAAAATCTAGTAGAAATAGTGGCCCAGTCGTCGACATAGCGCGGTAGGTTCCTACCCTCTTACAAGACACTTGGCGATATCCCCCACCCCCGCCTACTATGGCGTTTTACCGAAACGATGTTTATTTGCATCGGGTGCTGTTTGGAATGTCAAACGGATTTTTCTTTTGTAATTGAGAATGGTGATGCTGTGGATTGACGCTTCAATTCTGTCTTGTATTTACACAATTGCTAGTATAACTAAATGTATAAGAAAAAGAACTCACATAATTTTTTTTTCAATTTATAAGATATAATTTATAGATACTATTTTTATTCACAATTATAAGTTAAAAATATAAATAGATTTTAAAAATAATTATCGTATAAAAGCTAAAAGCTCGAATAATAATTCAAAAAAAAGTCCGCAAGAAATCGAATATCCGTATGACAGTAGCAAAAGCGAGCGTCTTATAACTTTTCCCTTTTAACCTTTTGCCGCACAGTGGACCCGTGAGGGACGGGGGAGCCCCCGATCCCCAGGGAGGCGGGTCCCCAGGGCCGGTATTGACTCTCTGGCGTATTCCGCCCACCCCGTGCCACCACTCAATACCAACACGCTAGGCTGCCAAAGAATAAACGCTTGTGGAATAAATTGTATGTTTTATTGGATCTTTAGCTTTTTGCGACGCGGATTCGTATCAAGTATTACCTCTGTTGGATTGAAATATTATTCGCTTGTTTTTTTATATATATATATATATAAAAATGGATAGGACTATTAGGTTTAACGTCGGCGCATAATAGATAGATTTTAATTTAATTAAATCTCAGAAATCACTTTATTTGAATTTAAGTTCAAATCAAATATTAATATTATTTTTAATCTTCTTGTTATTTTTCAGAGGCAAAAATTTTTCAAAATCCCAAATAGTTCCACATTTAAATATATCAGTTTTTTTCGCTACACATTCTTGTATACAAAATATTATTATTTATTTGAAATATAAAAATATAAAAGTCGTCATATCTGAAAATAATAGTTTGAAACGGTGATCTATGACGTGTACATGCGACGGGCCCATAACGGTTCCAGTTTTTCTGCGTGCGTCGCGCATATCGCCAACGTTAATATTTCAGCCTGCTTTTCTGTACTGAAGTCCGCGTGAAATGCTTGAATGATTGTTCACTTTTTATTTCTGTTACTTTTTACTCGACGGATAAAAATGTTTTTTATATTTTCATTTGAAAATATGTCCGTCAGTCGGCTTTCCAAAGTCGAGAGTGCTGACCAGGTTCCTCTGGCGCGCTGCATCTTATGCAGCTCGACTAACGAAGAATCCACCGGCGTCGTGCCGACTGACGATTGTTTGTTTAAAGTGTGAAACAAGTTCTCTATGATTTATTAATTTCAAGTCAATATAAATCGCTTGATTGAATTTTTGAATCGTTATTAATAATATCATTAAAAAGTGAAAAGTCCCGCTTATTAAAATTGCATTTTTTTTATTAGTTACACAAAAATCTTTGAAAATTAATCATTTTCTCTTTCACTCTGGCTGTCTGACTCATCCGTGGAGGTATCATCTTCATCATCTTAATCTGATGACTGATCGTAACTTTTATACAGTTTTATTTTTGATTATTATTAGATAAATAATTATGCAATCGATGAAAACTTGTAATTTTTGTGAGATAAACTTAATGGTAAATGAAATATTATTTAACGATTAAATAAAGCCATATTTCACAAATGAAAAAATCTTTTAAAAAGTTTGACCAATAATAACTGTTTAAGGGGCACACCTAGTGTGACCGCCTAAAAAAAGGAGATCTTTGGGATTTTTTTAAAAGAAAACTACTTAATCAATTGTTTTAAAATTTTAAGGGTATATTTATAAATATTTTAAGAATACATAATAAAATTTTTGAAGAAAAAAATTAAATATGTTTCGAGTTACACGCGATCTTCGACGGCGCCAAAAAAAAAAAGTTGCTCCACTGCTGCAGTGATTCCGGCCTTTTCCGTGGATGAAACCTAAAAAAAAATTTTCTCGTTAAACTAGAAGATATTGTCCGTACAATGACCTACGGACGAAAAAAAATATCAAAAATTGGCAAAATGGCAGCGTTTTTTAAAAAAAACTTCAATTTTACACAAAATTTTGGTCGTTTTTGGCCTGCCAAAATTCCATTTTTGATCAAATCAAAAAACTGGAAGGTCATTGTATGAACAACTATATACAGAACATACAGAAAAAATTTGATAGCGATCGGATCATTCGTCTTCGAGTAATCACTGCAGCAAATTCGAAAAATGCTGTTTCGAGAAAAACGCGTTTAAAGATAAAATGGTCGTTTTCACTGTTATAAATGAATTAAAATCATACTTACAGCGAGTCTGCTTTTCAGGCCTATCTCTGAGTTTTCTTCCTTTGATGTAAGCTCTTTTTCTTCATTTACAGCTTGTTGCATACAAAGTTTACACACTGTTTCAGCTGCAGTCCGCGAATTTGTGAAACATCCAGCAAAAGTTTGATGACAAAATTTGCATGCTAGACCCATTATTCCACAAAAAAAGTTTATCCCGTTTATTTCGACGCCTAAAAGACGCATCACAGTCACAAGACGTCTATTATACGGAGATTATTGTTAAAATTGAAAAAAAAACAGCAGTATTTAATTCCTTACGTATAAAACACAGTGTACTCAGTAAGCACCATTTAAAAATTGGTTTTTTCATTGTAATTTAATCACACATACGAAATAAACAATTTTTTTCGCAAACATACGTACGATTTTATTCATACATGCATACAAACGTTTCATGATAGGTACATGTTTCACGAATAGGTGCATTTACCTTAACTAAAGTCGAGCAAACGGTAAAGTATACACAACAAACTTTGGTAAATCTGATGTTTCTGAAAAATCAATTTCCTTAGGTTTTCTATGTTTTTTCGAGAGAGTGGTGAATTGTCTATAACATTTCGAATGATACTTGCTCGCAGATGAAATGTTTTCGGGCAGTCTTATATCGCTCATTGACAAATCATTTTCTTTTCGAATTTTCCACACTGTTTGACACTCGTTTAATGTATCACTGGTAGATGAAATTAACTGTTCACTCTTTTTCGAGCAAATAACGCAGTCTGTACCGTCTCATATTAATAATCATTCCACAAAATTTCAAGTGAAGATCGATCACTTGAATTTTCCAATTTTCCGACGACTTCAAACCTCTGACTGACGATGATCCCACCATCGGCAAAGTGGCTGACGAGTATTTTTACGTTTAATCATCAATAATTTACAATATAAACAAATTTTCATTCGTAGATCTATCACTTTTTTTCATAGGTTTCACGACGAGTTTCACAGCCTCCCACGCCCACACCCACCGCGGTCGCGCTGACTGACTTTCGATTTCGAACAGAGTAATGGTTAAACTCTTCAATCAATTACATTTGAGTCGCAGATAAATCACTGCTAAAAAAGTGACACTACCTCCCGTACTATAACGTTCAACTAAAAATATATGTTCAGAAAAGAATGAATTAATGGAACGTAAAATCATATAAACGTATTGACTGTTAACTTGGAAAGATTTGCATGAAAGCGAAGGAAGAAGATGTAACTAATAAGCTTATTTGAATATCATATGACAATAAGTTAGTCTGCTCTGACCTACATTGGAAGCCCCAATTTAGGTCGAATAGAAAAAACAAATTATCTACAAAACGTCATGACGGAGATGGGCCATGATTTACTTGAGGCTGTGCACTGGCTGGCCTACATCCAAGTCTTGCTTCCGTGCAGTTCGCGAGCGATTTATGATAATGTGAGAGAATTGGATTTGACCCAAAATACATCGTTTTCTATCTTCATAATTAAATATATTTAAACGGATGATGAATGTTTCAATTTGTGAATAAAGTTTGAAGTATTTTTCCTTTGACGTCTCAAACTTTGTTTTATATTAATTTCTAATGGATTTTTTGTTTTCCATTAATAAATTTAATTGTTTTTGATCCTAAATGTTAAATAAGTATAGTAATTATTTACAAGGAATAAAAACAATTCTTTATTAACACAAAAGACTGAACTAATTATAAGAAATTGATAAAATAAAGTATTTTTTGTTAAAATTGACTTTAACCCACTTTTTAAAAGAAGACGATGATATAACAATTACAATTATAAGCATTTGAAGATGTATTATAAATAAATAATATATCTTCAAATGCTTATATGCACATACAAGTAGGTATATAATACTCGAAGTAAATTTTTTAAACTGCTTGTCTATTCCATAATGTTTTGCATTTTCAATTACAATTCTAAATTTATTTACAATTAAATTAAGACTCGATAAATTGTAACTGTAATAAAATACAATTATTAAGATTATGTCAGATTTCAAACAAGTCCTCCGGGCAAAGTTAATTTAATTCAGTCAGGTGTAAACTCGACATGCGTGAAAACAGTGAAAGTAATGAAAACCAAATAAATTTATGTAATTATTGTAGCGGCGCCGTGGTATTTAATTAATGTGTTTGTGACAAACAATTCGCAATTGTTTCGTAAAAGCGGATCCTACAGCACGCGTTTTGTAAATCCGCCACAAACCGCATGCGTTTTCTCACGATTAATAAAAACTTAATTACTCTTAAAGATAAATAACATTGGTTTAGGTATTTTAAGATGCTTTGGAATCTTCAAGTTCGAAACTAATTTAAGTGTCGAGTGCTTGTTTGAAACTCCATCGTTGCAACCACAAAGTTAAACCTGCGGAAAACTGTGCGAAGAGCTCATGGCTAATAAATCCTGTTTAACGTTTTCCGTATCAGATAGACACCATTGTACTAAGAGTCACAAGTGATATATTACTATAACTTTGACAGGATCTGGCAAAACTAACTTAGATGTAATACAAACTTTATACTTTCTTGGTCACAGAAAGCCCACGAATGAAAATATATGCGAAAAGGGTTTTAGGTTTGTCACTACATGTAAGCTGTAACTGTAACATTACAGTAGGATAGTGAGTGATATCCTTAATCATGGTTAAGATATCGGCATATCGGTGCATTCGCAATGAGCACAATGAACATTTTCTTACTACAAGAACAGAATCACTATTGATAGACATTGAAAGCGTACCACACGTTTCACTTTCGACATCTACATATCACAAAACTATCAGAGAATTTTATTATACCTACATAGATAAGTTGATACATACAAACGTTTGAAATATTCTAAACGCAAATTTAGGTACACAAAATAAGTACGTAAATAATGGTTTTTCCAATGCAGTGTGACAAAATTCATAGATATAAGAACGGGGGTTCCATTCCGATCACGTATTTTATTGAATAAAGGTTGATAGAGAGCGTGTTCTAACCAATAAAACTATTAATCGCGGTCAGGATCTGAACACGGCCATTCATAAACGTATTAGGGCGTCTGTAACTAAATTTATGAATAAGTTTCGTGTTTACTCGTTTACGATAAATGTATACAATCTTTATATTATTATAAATGTGTTAATGAAATGTATTTTAAAATTAATATATTAATTTAATTATCTACAAATTTAAAAATTATGTTAAATAAATTAGTTTAAAAATAGAATGCTATAAATATACATGCAAATAAATATTACAATTTTAGCCATTTTGTTTTAATTTTTGCGTTTACAATATCGCATTCTAATTTTAAATATTTTTGGAGATAGCATTTGTTTTTATAATAAATCTGCATGGATAGCGCAGATGATTATAATAGATTATGTATAATATTTTGTTATTGTGCGTGTATTTAGAACTTAGTCAGTTTTTGCATCCTATATGATTTTAATTAATTTTATTGTATAAAAATATGTTTAGTAGAGCGAAAACTTTTATCGTGGTACGGGGACTGGTTCGAGTCGTAAGTGGTTGTGACAGATTTTGAATGAGCTCTTAAAACTCTGTGCACATGATATTGGATTTCTGGAATCCTGAACCCTGGCCGTATAAAATAGTTTATGAATTCCATGGTTTATGTACATTTTGTGAGGCGTCATAAAGTTCACAAGTTTGTAATTACTTAAAAATAAATACTTTTAAGATTATGATAATGTTACCATGTACGTGAAATAGTAAATATTATAGAGATATGATTGCCGAGAAATCGAGATGGGAATTTGTTAGTATCTGGAGATAGTCGGTTTTAAAGTTACGTTTCCGTAAATGAGGTAAACTTGGAGTGTAATCTCATGTTTAAAAAATAACACAATTGTTTTAAAAACAAATAATAATTTATTTTTTTTACTTTAATTTATTAAAGACCTTGGTCTGATTCGTAATCGACTCAAATATAAGTAATATGTATTTATAAGTATTTATTAATATTATAATTGGAGTATTTCTTTAAAAATGTGTATCTGTTTCGGCCCTATGTGTTACAAAATTATGCGGTACACCAGTTCGGGCATTCTATGCATATGTATTTAACATTATTGATACCGTTTTAAATCTTGTTGAATCCATGTTCAAATTATGGGTCCTTTATAAAGGAATATAGCTCCCGAGTGAGTTACCGGGAGAGGTGAGGCAGCGGGCACTTTACGCACCCTCGTCAAAGTCGCGCGACACCGCACCTGAGTGACAAGGAGCGGCTTTGGCGTACGACAATAAATAAACTAATGGCTACCTCACCTGTCCATTTACTTCCCCGACTTGTTTGAGAAATTCCTCTTTGAACTTCCGTTTCTTTACATTGAAGATTTATTAAGACTAATTTTTATTTATGTATAACTAGCGATTTCACTTCTATGGTTTACATTTTTTTTTAATATATAAAGCTTGTGATTGTATTATTTTATTTATTTATTATAACATAGTAAAATCTCCAACGACACAGTATTATTTCTCATAATCTAAAACCATCTAAATCACTTTTACATAAATGCTTCTAACTGCACATAAATATACACGATATAAATAAATTCATGTGATTTATGTTTTCCTAAAATATTATGAAAGGAATAATAAGTATAAAAAAACTCTGGCTACAAAAATAATGTTCAAATGTCAATTAGCTAAAAACAAATTTATGTTTTTTGTTATCAATGCGATCAGTTCAATAGAATACTATGGTTAGTTCTTATATATTTATAGTAAAAAAAAACTAGCAAATATTTCTTCCATTATGAAGACATCTTCCAGAATATTCGGCCTCAAGCCACTGACTCTCCTTAGTGGAGCATAAAAATAATCTTGCGCTTCGTCGAACAGAGTTGGTCAGTCAATTTACTTTTATGATGATGTGGTTCGGGTGGTAAAAATGTAATAATTTTCCTCACGTTTTGTTAAACGTTTTAAGAGTTAATTATCCAATTAACCTGTGAAATTATGTGATAAATAAACGAAAATATTTTATAATTGGAACTCCTAATGAAACATGACTGATGTACAATATAATAGATTAATATTACCGTCTCAGATGAAGTTTGTCTTATGGACACCTGGATGATATTCATCTCCCCAAACCGTCATAGAGAAAGCAACTTTAAAATAAACAAAAGTTTTAAATCCTGAATAAATGAATACACAACAACAGGGTTTTAAGTATAAATAAACAGTTTTAAGATGAAAGTCCCAATGGCGTTAAATAAAACACTTTGTATAAAAATTTGGAAGCAAAAGCTACCTGGTCAGCTTAAGTCCTTGCGCATAACAAAGTGAACAAGAATATAAAATGAATGACGAGGGTTTGTTTAGGTTATTATCGCGTGCGTTATTAAATTTGCTTTTCAACCGTTACGATGGGGTAATTCAGTTGTCAGAACCACACACTATTCATTTTTATTTTGAATGCAATTGTTTTGGTGAACGATGATCGTTTTTTAAATATGTAATCCTGTATATATTCATGCGTCGTCTATTGCGTAGAGGCCCTTAATTTTTCCCGTTTAAAAGGATATTAATTAATATAATAAATTTGATATATTTATAAACAAGTGAATAATGTATACTTGTATTATAGTACTTAATTATTATTAAAATATATACTTTTTAAATTAAACGATGTTGTTGATAATACATGCCGTTTCGACGCAATAAAGCGTAGGTAAATGTATAAAACATAAAATATTCATGTTATGTAACTATACCGTTGTGAAATTCCGCTTTACTTCTCGCTGGTTCTGGTGTGAAATAATTCAAACCTCATACAATATCTAATTTTACCAGAATTTACCTAAAACATATTTTATTGGGTCATAAACTAAAAGATATGCTGTTTCTACAAATTGTGATGTGGGTTAGTCAAACGTGACCCATGGGTAATAAAAATGCTTTTAAAAATATACATTTTATATTGAATTACAAAAGACAAAATTAAAGCAATTTTATGATAGAAAAGTTTTCTATATTTTATTACATTCTAATTGATGGATTTTTACTTAATCGATTCATCTCTCTCTATACATCCCAAAGGACAAAATGTTCAGCCAACATTATCCGAAGATTCTTTGTAAATGTCATTTTAATAGGAAGTCATTGTAACGACAGATCCATCAAGACGAAGGACGCAATCAGTCACCGAGTACGACCTCGACGCAGAATGTAGGGATTTCCCTTGAAGGACTGACAGCTCGTACTAAGTACCCGGCATATACTGGGTTATTAGATATCTGGATCAGTAGGAAGAAAAATTATGCTGGGCTTTATAGGAGATTTTACTCCACTCGGTGCAGTAAATGGATTTATCGCAATGACAGTACAATAAGCGAAAAGGTTTAAATTGTCAATCGATTCAAAACTTGAAACTTGCTACATCTTTAGTGTGTTCTATCATAGATGTATATATACAAATCTATAGTAATTACTTTCAATTTAATTGTCGACATGACTTTTACCTTACAAATTCAGCAGAAAAGTCTGCCGCAGCATCGCTAGGTTCATCCCAACAAGAAGCAGCTGCGTCACTGAAAAACTGTGCTTGCGCTGACCAGGCATCACATGCCTGTAATACTCGTCGTAATGCTCCCACAGCTAAACGAACGGCAGCCTTTATAAATTGCTCATCTATAAAAGATCAAAAATATATATGAGTTCACATATGCTGACATTCCACTTACATTTCGTGCATTTGTTTATTTTAGAGAATGTAGTTATATTGTATACGCATGCAACGCTTGTATGTGACCTAATAGAGATCTAAATCGCTTTAACAAAATAAATAAGATAAACTCACCTATTTTCATCGGTTGAGGATCTAGTGCTAATAATCCAATAGGCAGATTATTAAAAATATCTGTTACATTAAGTCTAAGTTTGTCAAGTTCATCATTATATATTTTTTGGGCTCTGAAAGATTTATCATTTCTTTTCTCCATTTTATCTCTTACACTATGCAATACAGGAATATGCACCGAGGGATTCACTTCACTAATATCACTGGCGAATGTTTCATCGTTTATCTCACTGCCTTCTATTTCATTAAACTGAACAACTTCATTATTAAAAGGCAACACAACTTCTTCTCTTCTCATATTTATACTATTTACATATTTGTTAAAAGATTCACTAATAATATTATCACTACTATTATATCTATTACTATTAATAAAGGGTTCCTTGACCCTTTCAATTGAATTGTTTTCGATTTTAGAAGTTTCAACGCCTTTTTTATTTACATCATCATAATATCTAAAATTTTCAGTGCTAATATTACTACTACCATTGTATGACTCACTAACATTTATATATAATAATTTATCAAGAACACTATACTCTTCTTTTTTACTAATATCATCTTTCTCGCTTTTCTCAAAAAATGAATTAAATAAGTATTCTTTTTTTAAATCTACTTCATCTTCAAATTCACTAGATATAGTAATCTGAGTTTCCACGGATTCGCTGTTCTCCATTCCTATTTCTGAAAACATTTTATTGTCTACATCTTTCCGCTCACGTTTTACTCGATGATAAATGTCTAAACCTGGGACATTCTCTTCTGTATTGTGTGTGTTATTGGTTATGTCATGAAATACATCAATATTTCTTGTGGCATCTATCCAAAGCCAGAAAAAATGTCCATCAAGCATGTTTAACCGCTTAGCTTCATCCATAACTAGTTTAGTGTAATGAACGTCGCAAATTAAAACTACAACGCCTCGGGTCAGCCTCGATACGTCAGCGAGAAGCCTGTGCAGAAAATGTTTAATTGGGTTAAAACAGTTTATATAACTACGCTAAATTTCTTGTTTACTTACATAAATCTAAATAATACTTTAGCTAAAAATGTATTTTTTAAATGTCTATATAATTGATAATGTTATTTATTTAAAGAAAAAATAATATGTAGACACAAGAGTTATTTCTTGTGCTGATCGTCAAACTCTATTTTTTTTTGATACAATAATTTTATAACAGTAGCTTCTATGAGTCACTAACTAGAAGATTTGTACCAACCTAAAGAGAGAATGGCGTGAATAGTTTGATGGCAGTGCGCGTAATTTGGGAAGAAGTGGTTGGGCGGAAAGAATCGACGAGAGATCTTTTCGCAACGTAAGCGTGGTGTGGATGGTTTCTTCCGAAAGCACTGTAAAAGCGTGCCAATGAGTGTGAAGAAGAATAGATCTGAAAACAATGTAGATTTCATTAGGATAAGAAAAACTTTAAATTGAATTCCTAGATGTTTTGTTTTTGTTAATTAAAATAATAATAGACGTACCTAAGTGCATGCAAAGTTTCACTAGCTGTAATTTCAAGTCTTATTTCCAGCGGCAACAATTCCTGTAACAATGCGAGAAGAATTTAAACTAACTAATGTTCACAACAAAGGAAATCCGAATTTATTTGTAAGGAATGGAACCTCAACGTTGAACGTGAATATTTAAAAAAATGGTTATTCTATCTATGTATTTCTTCCACTCGTTTTAAGAGGTAATCAACAATCAGCCTCAAATATATAATTCTCATGTTAATTATATATAGCTTTTTTGTTATAGCTCAGGAATAAGTAATAAAGTAAATAATATGAATCATTATAAATAAATATTACGAATTTGTTTTCGTGCTTAGATTTTAAGATAAAATAAATACTTTATGAAAATACTATAGTTATCTAAAACCAACAGTCGGACGAACGGTCGAAAATTTTTCAAATAAATGTGAACATTTGTTATGAAAAATTACAAACGTTTGTGCGCGAAATATGAAAAAAAATCTTCTATTTTTTCCAATAATCAGAAGATTTATCTTTTCAGTGTTATAAATGCGCAGCGTTTTTATATTTTCTATAGCTTTGAACACTAGGTTTTTTTTCTTATTTCACAATAATATAAATGGAGTTAGAAACCAAACTTTATTTACCCTATCTATACTTATACATAACGTTAACTTGGTATATTGACTTCCGCGAAATCGAAATCGAATCGAAATTAGATTTGATATCCTAAAAATATGTGTGATTATTTATAGGACATAAAATAAGCGTCTAATTAAAAAAAATGTTATAAGAAAGGAGAGCCGTCAATTATCACATTCAAGCAGACTGAGCTGTTATTTGAGCTTAACAACAGACAGATAAGAAGCCCATCAATGTGGGTCTAAAGGCTTATTAATATACAGTTTTATATCAACAAATAATGAACTGTAATTACTAAACAAAATCAATAATTCAATAAATAATCTGACGATAGATCAACACGAGAATAGATTAATAATAGTTAAAGTTTGATGAGGAAAGTCATACAAACAAAGATTGCAAGGGTCGCCAAAGATCTCGATAAGACCGACCCTTAACTTTTGGTTACAAGATAATCCAAAGATATTGGCTATAACAAAACTATAGTGACATTTGGGTAACGATTGGAGTCAGGACGCGTTTGATAGAACACAAACAAAAGAAAATATATACAAATACTAATAGTATTTATTTCGATATTTAAAATAACTGCTACTACAGATAAACATCAACAGGCAGTATAGTAGACTCCTTTCGTTATGAATTATACTCGCTTTTAGGTTAATCCCGAAACACGATTAGGTTACTTCAGACATTTGAATTTTGCTGGTTATATTCGGAAAGCTTTACTACAGCCAGCGTAGTCGTGGTGAGTTTCCAAACATTACACTTGAAAGTTATATTACTACCGAGAAAAGACAATCTGAGTTCGTATTCCTCATTTAACTGAGAGTACAATTATGAAAAGCCCACGAGCTAAGGTCAAACACCTGTCGTGTGTTATATTATAAAATGTCAGAACATACGTATCATGAATATTACATTTCGTAATGCATACATTAGCAAGAGTGTATCCGAAGTGAAGATGTGATGGTGTAACGCGTAACACAGGTACACCGGCTCTGGAAGCCGCAAGCGTAACCGCAGAAGCCGCTGTGCCACCACCGCACACCAATAGCACCGCAACTCGTCGCCCGCTGAGTTCTGCACACGAACGTTCCAGCACACTTGCGGTGAACCTGTGGTCAAAAAATGATATATGTCAAAAATATAGACGTGAGCGTCAAAATAAATCTGCCTTTGTAATTAATTAAAATGTTATTAAATAATAATAATAGAATAAAGACTCTAGGCCATGATTGCAAAACATTAGTTTCCGAACAGGCTTTGCATTCAAATTCGTTATTCGTCAAAGTAATTTAAATGCTACAGAGAGGCTTTGGTAATGCGAATGTAATAGGTAATATCAAAAAGTCAAAGTAACCTCTCTACATACATATTAATTATTTGACTATAACATTTAGTGATTGTACTCATGAACGGACCTAAACGCGTTTCAGGGCTTACTAAGAAATAGCTGAATATAAATAAGGAAAGCAGTTTGCCATCTAGCCTACACCACGTACGCGAACCAAGCCGGCATAGTGGGGACGACTTTTATTCCCAGATGTTACTTCTTTGACTACTATAATAAATGTTTTATACATTTTTTTCAAATAGATAATAATAATTTTCTCACGCAAATCCCAGTTGTTATAACAATTCAAACTTTACTCAGTTTACAAAATAACAATAGCATTCTAAAGTGGAATCAATTTATTCTGAAAGGCGAAGCGTATGAAAAGAAAAGGTCATTCGATCGTTATTTGTAGCTGCAAAAATATGTTTGTTATAGATACCTATTACCTATCTATAGTGTGTGTAATGGAAACCAGCGCCCCAGAATAAAGACCACAAAGGATCGGCACATATCGTTTATTCGATTCTGCCACATTAACCACTTTATATTCTCCATTGTACAATATATTATACAGGAGTTACTTTTATTTAGAATCTTGCTATATTTGTTTATATAGTATGTATTTTTATAACAGCTCGTCTTGACCTCATTCCACCTGTGTTATTAATCTCGAGGGCTATGGCTAGAACAACAGTTGCCCCAGTATATATATATGTATATACGCTACTTTTAAATTGATCCCGAAACCTACTTTTACTGGTGTTATACGTAATGCAGGATAGCAAAGTGGACTAATAGCCACCATCAGTCTGGCAAAATGTCTTATATTTTTAGAAGAATACCATCAATATTATGTCTACCTCCGACTGTAATGAAGGTTTATTTACTTTACAAATTACCGTAAGAAGGGAAATGTTAATAGTTGTCCATTTTTTTATTTAATTAGAATTTTCTAGTTAATAAAGGTAAATTACAAGCAGTCGACTATTCGTGGGCTGTGAGGCTTTGTGACCATGGAAGTGTTATCCCAATGCAATGAATAAAATTCCTCTAGTCCAATTTACTTTTTCAGTAACTTTTCATTAACTACCGTGCTTATTATTAAAAAAAGAAAGAGCTATGTAATACTTTAAAGGCTTAAGTAAAATTTTAATATGAAAAAAGGGTTTATAGAATGAATTTTAAAATATGTTCATTTTTATGATTAAGAAATATTAAGTACCTATTTAACTAACTTTCTGGGACTTAATTGGATTTGTTTGATGGCTGCAAACCTTTCGAAATCAATTATGATAAATGCGATAGTAAGCCGCATAAAGTAAACCGTAAATCAATACAGGTATAGCTTAAATTAAAAAATATATCCTATAAAAAGATTTAATTAAATTTTTGAACAAACGGAATTTTAATTTAAAAATAGTCATATATAATAAATCAAATAATAGCTGCGAATTAAACAAAGGAATTATTATAAATAACATTCAAATAAAGCGTAGTTCACATCGAATGGAATAATTGCAGGTTGTGTACGGATCTTGTTAATGCCTTATTGTTTACATTAATAAGGGATTTATTTAATTTAAAATTATCGGGATTTAATTAATAATAAATTTTGATTTTGATAATGATTTTTCTATTTCAAATTCTACTACTACATGGATTAATAAAAGTCGATAGCGAGGTACATCACTAGATACATCACGCAATATAATCTCTATTCATTAGGTATATGTATTTAACTGTTAATTAATAATTATGTATTATCAAAGCGATTATACCGTGAATAATGTTGTGTATTGTTCTATACACCACTTGTCTTCATAAAACAATATCTTCCGCGCGTATATACGCGTTAATCTCGGAAACTACTGTATGTATTTTGCTCTGACCTCAGAAACATGAGTAATTTGGTTTTGCTGTAAAAATATATGTTGAGGAATCAAAAAAGAATAATTTTGCTTGAGTTAAATAAACATCTAAAATACTTTTTCAAAGTGAAATAAAAGATAAACTAGAATAGGAAGAGCTAAGTACACTTTCATATGTTTTAATGATTGCTACTCGTATTGAAAAATAAACATCATGTATAAAGCTAAGCAGAGATAACTAAAGGATTCCATATTGTGTGTCAATTAAACCGCAAAATATCCGAGTTGAGCGAGATAAGAATGAGTCTGAATAAGTCTTAAAGTGCAGACGCTTCACTCACTCACGGTTCGTTTCTTCAAGTGTCCAATAAGAACAGGAATGGCTCGGCTACATCCGAAAGTATGGAGTGTTTTCGAGAGAGCTCTTCCAGATGGACGAACAGTACATTTCAAAATAGAAGATGTTGTAGATGATATGTGGAGCACCGTGGTTGAATTTATGCTGGGAAACTATATAAGAGAGGACGTTTGGTGGGTGACAGCTGGTAAGTAGAAAAATAAACAGTTCTAAATTAACATTTGAAAAAGAGGGTATTTGTTTGAAACTTCTAGAACACGATGTTTGCAAATCAAATAACACACGAGCACTGAATAGGCAATTACTGAGCTGAACAAGGAAATAACTAAATTGTTACTTAAAAATTAAAACAAAAACTTAATTGTACTCACTTCAATAGTTTTGATTGCTTTAATCTGACGCTTGGAAAGCTTAGCAACAATCGTGGTCGCGACGAGAAGTATTTTAAATTAGTTAAATTGTGATCGCGAGTAACATCGGTCATCTGCATTTCTCTTCTCTTGTATATTTTAATAGTCTTTTGTTTTGTTTTTCAGTATTAATCAATTTAAAATGGATATTATTTTAAGGATATAAGTATATAAGCTTCTAAATTCAATTTCAATAAATCGTGCAATTAATTTTGCTTATAACAGATTATGATTAATCTGATAATCTGCTTTTGCCCTTCTTTTTTGTAATCAACAAAAGCCCCATATTTCGGGTGAGCGCTCACGCAAGAAAATAAGTCGTTAATCTAGGTTGTTCCCTGAAAACCCAGACCCTGGCTGGCCAATTATCTCTGGGCCAAAAGGCGTTGAAACTAATGTGGATATCATTAGACACCCTTTTCGCACGCCCTTTTGTAGAGACCTCTCAACACAACCGAACATTTTCAAGTAAATGTCTGTTGCGTGACCTGATTATATTCAATATATTTTACAACGAGAAATAAAAGAAAATTCGTCTTTAGTAAAAAGGAAATTTTGTAAAATAATAAAAATGGAATTGTCTTAGGGTAATAATGATTACTAAGTCCGCGAGTAGCACCACCTTCAAATGTGAAATAGTAGCGTTTGGTAATTAACTATAAAGAGACCGGATATAACGAGAGCGACCTGTTAACATTGACAATGCTCAATCGTCTCAGCCGGAGTAGAGTTGGCGGTTGCTCTGTAGTAATCCAGCTTAACACCAGACGGAGTAAGATTACGTGGTGGATGTCATTTATGATCATAGTTTTAATTAGTAATTAAAATTTGAAGGTAAAAAGCATTGAAATAACTTTAGCTTGAGTTATCTTAATAGTAAAATATGCCATAACAACATGCTACATTTCACATGCCTTTATAAAGATATAAATAGTTATTAAAAATAACAACAACATCGGCAGGGACGTAATTGATGATCTTAATAAATATACAGAGTTTAGTATGTGTAACACACGTATGGATGATAAATATGTTTCCAACCTTTTCTAAACCTGTTGGAAATAATTAAATTATCCTTTTACTAAATTGATGTTCTTATCAGATTTATAATATTTTGGTTTTACAGACACTGAATTATTAACATTTTATATTATCCGAATTAATTGTAAGGTCAACAAAAAAGTTTTAAATTAGTTTATTTCGCAAATAATCTCAGATAGAAGGTTCAAGTGATGATGAATAATCTACCAATAGTTCTAATTAAAAAAGAGCGTAAGGAGCAAAAATAAAGCTAAATATTAATTTTAATTAATAGGTACTGCAAACGATGAAGAAGCTATACGGGAGTATCGAGTTCTCTTGACCTCGATTGTGAAACAAAGAATGTCAATCGCCTGCTTCTTGACAGACGGAGATGGAACCGGCCGTACTCTCGTCGCTGTCAATATGTGTTTGCCACAAAAGAAAGGACATTTCGTCGAGCATATTCCAGTAAGAAATACTAATTTAGTTTTACAATGTACATATTTGAAGATAAAAATGTCGACAAAAACATATTATTCTGAATTAGCCATAGACCGAGATGCAGGATTATATGACAAAAGCTTTGAGAACATGAAAACAAGAAAGAGTCGTCATAATTAACAGAACAAAACGTTTTCCTTTTATTCTGATTGTACAGTCAGCAACAAATTTACATTGTGTAGAATATTATCAATTTGCAAACAAGTTTTTCTACCAATAATATCTGTCTAAACACAACCAGTTATGGTAATTCAGTCTAGCTGCGACTAAGATTGCTGCAAACCTTCCGAAACGTCAGATTATATTAATAACATAAACACGATAGTAAGCCGCATAAATCCTTCTAAATTTGTTATGAGAATTTATAATTAGATAGTTCTAGATATAAATAATTCTTTTTACAGTATATTAGTTACTGACTGTACTCAGAAAGTTGAATATGGTGACCAAAAAAGTAATGTCAGACAAAGCCCGAGCATATAATGGAACAGACAAAAACTATAATTCGAAATTCAAACTTTTAGCCAAAAACTAAAGCAGGTTTGCTTTCGTTGCGGATGTTCGCTGAGGCAATGAAGGATACGAGTGTTTACGAAAAGTTTGGAGTTGAGGAGTACCTAATGGGTGCTGGCTTATCAGTTGCACCTGAATATAGAAGACTCGGGATCGCGACTGAAATCTTGAAAGTTCGGTAAATACAAATGCACTATAGCTCACTCTTTATAGTCTTTTCCAAAACAAATTCACATGAACAAAACAATCAAAGCAAACAGCATGACTAAACGAAAAACATTAAGTAAAAACACTCAATCACAGTCTGAGTTAGGTAAAAGATTTAGTAAAAAAGGATTTTCCCTTCTTTTTTCAGAACAAAATTAGCGAAGGATTTGGGTTTTCACGCGACTGGAGGTATATTTACAGGAACAGCTATTCAGCTTTCTGCAGAGAAGGCCGGCATGGAATGTTATTCTCAGATCGCTTATAAGGACTTTGGTAAACAATGTGAGACCATCTTCGACACTACAACCGAGTGTTTGAAGATGTATGCTAAGAGGGTTGACTAATTGTATTTACATGTACTGCATATATTTCTATACGTATGTTATAAATTGTATGAATCATAATTAAATTATATTTATTATTATTATTTATTTTTGTTAGTGAGTTCCATGGAGAAATCTCCTCATACAGTTTCGCTATGACGGTATAAAGAAATTTATTACACCTAGCTACTTAGGTAAGAGTGGTAGTATTATTCCAGAAGGACAAACTTGTTTAAAAAATTCCATCACTTTAAGGATAATTCTAAAAATAAATAGCATTTTCAAATAAGATTTTCAATGACAGATTGCTTTCTTATTTTATCACAATTTTGTAAACCTTCACAATCCAATAATAGTAAATCAGTTGTAAGATTTGGGTTCAGATGAAAAGGGTCAAAATGCCATACAAACATGTAGTATTATATTCTTGGACACCCAAACTTTTGAATGGGACATTTCTATTTATTTGGGACATAAACATCTCGTAATATTTACATTTGAGGCTGAACGGGGACGACATTAGGACTACCACCAGCTTACGTTACAAAAAAGTAGTTGTTGAAAAGTAAGTAAACATCACTAACGCTATCTAGTGGTAAACACACAAATATCTGGGATCTGGTAATTCAATGATGAGAACAACAAGATATAGGTATATGTACTAAATAAACATTGTTATAAGCACGTTTCTGAGGGCAAATAATTGTACTGGCGTAGTAGGTTTATTATTTTTATAAATTTGTAATTTTATGTATCAGATATCGTTTATATCCAAAGTTCTCTTTACACCATCAATAAATAATATTTTGCCGATCCCAATTTGTTCCAATTCAAATTTAGCATCGGTCGTGAATACCAGAGTTGTATATCACTTATGAAATATCTTGTTTAGTACAACGGATGAAAGAGCTTACGATTTATTCACTTTGATAATGAAAAACATTGTTGACATCGTAAATTTTCTGAAACCGTTAATGTCCGCGCGCATAGTTCTAGAAAATAACTGCGCCATTATTCAAAGAGCAGTAACAGTTGACGTTTAGTAGTCATCGCTGGTAGCTATATCTATTCACCCGATATTTATATAAATAATAATAATAATAAAAAAAAAGTGAGCTGATAAGGAGAATAGCAATAGCATTGAAAAATTCAAATTTATTTAAATGATAATATGGAATGTCCTCTTTTTCAGTAAATTTATGCCAGTAACGATGCCTACTGCAAACTCCATCGACAAGTTCTCGCTAGTTGGGAATCGCAACTCGTCGAATCATTAAGGAGTATACATTATTTCATATTTTGTTTTGATGATACAATTTTATCTACCCTCATCTTTAGATTTTGAAATGGTAACTTCTCTCTTAAAAACTAACTGCTAATTTGTTTCATATTTTTTTTATATAATAGTGTTTGTACCGTTACTCTTTGGAGATAAATTTTTTACCCCTCCATATTTTTATTGTTACTTAGATTAAAGACTTAAAATAATTTTCAATAACTATCAAGATTTCCCTGTATGAACTGACGTTTGTTGATCGATTAACCTATTTAAATATGACCCAAATTCTAATCTACCAACCAAATTGCATTGCTAAATTTGGAAATATTCTCCACAATCGAATATAGATTGGTTTCATTTCAAAATAAACGATTAATTTCACGTAAGAATAAATAAATATATACATTTAACATAATAGCTAAAAAGGAAACAAAATACAATAATAAAATACCATACGTACTGAATATCATGCAAAACTGAATAACATTACAAAATTAAAAATAATTTTCAATTACTGCGTACGTAATACGCCAACGCCATTAAACGCATTTTGCTAATGGAATCAATTTTTAATTTAAAACGAATATAAATTCCGGTTATTTTTCATTTTACGAGTCAAACAGTCGAGTTTGCGAAGTATGTTGAACATTGGCAGCATTCCCTGCGTTTCTCACCTCACCGATATTTGAATTTGCGTTTGCCGGCTTATTGAACGATCTTATTTACTCAGACTACCTACCAGTTCAACTACACAACATCTCGTATTCACAATTCTATAATACCTTTTTAATCTTATACGCAAATATTTTATAGAAAAGAAATCTTTTCTTATTCAGTATCACTCGTCACAAGCTTTTTAATTTATAGTGCAATTATTTTTTATTATATACCTACTTATTAAGCTGCAATAATTAGCCGCGTTTGTCATGCAATAATCTGCTTGCATTTCCGGATCAACTTGGAAGCAAACCAGGGGACTGAACGGTTCTTATTATTAACATCTAATATCTTTATGCAAAATTGATTTTTAAGCTTCTATTTCGTCAATAAAAATACTGGGACATTATAAATAAAATTGCTTTTCATTTTCACTAAAAAAAAACAATATTATTTTACGAACAATCTTATTATATGTATAGTAAGACTCATTTATGTGCGGATCAGAAAACAGAATAAAGCAAAATCCCTCAGTTTTCAGTGATGCCGCTTACCCTGACGAGACAATAGACTTGTTGACCGAGAGGGTGGTTCAGGGAGACTAAATTAATGGTGCTAATATCAAAGGCTACTCATGCAATGGCTATAGAGACGTTTTCCCTTTTTTTGTTACAACCCAACTCAGACATTGAATAATGTTATTTCTATATTAGGCAAAATTTTTATATAATAAAAATACAATTCTGGCATTTTAAACAGATGTTAGACATTCGAGTTTTATAGTGAATGTTCAAGTTAAAAATGAGGGACTAGAGTCGTAAGACTAGAATTAATAATGGTTAAGTTTTTTTAAAAGAAGTAAGTACCACTGTCCCTACTCATTTTGAAAAAATCACAGTTACAAGTATTATATCTTCCAGAAATGAGCGCGTACTTTGTTTTGTATTAATTATTTTATATTATAGAAAAACAATTCATATAAAAATCTCGAAAATCAGTTCCATATACAGTTTTGTTTATTTTATTTTTTTACAATTTTCAAAGCGACAATAAACGATCAATAATACAATTTTTATTCTCCATTTATTAAGTAACATAATATGAAGCACGCATAGTTTTTAAAAATATTAAATGAAATTTAGAAATAAAAGAATGTTAATAGCAAGCAAATACTGTTACATTCGAATCAGAATTTAGAGATAGAACTCGTAGTAAAGTAAAAAATAAGTGTTGTGTTACACATCTTATACTTGTAGAGGAAGGAATATTTGTCAAACCCCAACGTTGAGTTACGTAGATATTTTTTCACGCGTCTTTTGAGAGTCGCAATATTATACAGGGAAGGAAGAACGTGGAAGGAAACGAGCGGCAATTTTCTACACAACTAGAACAGTAAGATCATAATCACACGCTCCAACTATGAGAAGAAAGGTTTTTAGAACACATCCAAGTAAGTGCTTTATTACCACATTTATAAAGTATTTACGTTGATATCACGATTAAAATAAAAGCAAGTCCTTTGAAAGGCGTCTATGCAGTGATCTGATTGATACAAATATTTCTTAATTCTATTATTTATTTAATTCACTTATAACTTTGATAAATATTCTTCATAAATAATTGTATGTATATATTATTAGTTATTATGTTATGTAATGTATGTATTGTGTATATTTGGTTATTATTTTCTTTTCATTGCACCAAATATCACCGCTCACATCGACAAAGGTTAGCTGGTAGATAATGCCGATGGCATTAAGCTCGCCTATGCATAAACAAATATTACTGTTTTTTTTTTTGCAATAAAGAATTTGTTTATTTATTGATACAGGCCTCTCAGCCGCTACATACTCGTCTCATTATAACCAGCTACTTTCAAGCTCATTTCAAAACGTAACTATATTACCATCAATCACATATACCTACCATATAACACTTAGCAGCAGATTGCAACGACTAGTTTAAAAATCTCCGACGTCAAATTGCCAACCATTTTACGAAAAGATGTAAATTTGCATTATATATTTGAGTATAATTTATTGAATTATTAAGAATTTGTTCTAAAAAAATAATAGACAATTAAAATAATATCTTATTTGTAGGGGAGCGTTTTCCTTATAAATTAAATTACGGCTGATTCGGTGGAAGCGTTATCAAGATTTATGTTTACATTCCAATTTTTGTGAGTATTTGCAGGACTTCTCCTAACTTATTGTTTGTATCACTTTTGTTATTTGTTAAATAAAAGAAAATG
This sequence comes from Tineola bisselliella, assembly GCA_028551675.1. Taxonomy (NCBI): domain Eukaryota; kingdom Metazoa; phylum Arthropoda; class Insecta; order Lepidoptera; family Tineidae; genus Tineola; species Tineola bisselliella. The sequence continues at coordinate 58,872 of JAPWLS010002059.1, read as the reverse complement.
TAATTTCTATTAAATAATTCATTTTAAATTCCCTTTTTATATAATCAGGCTTCGTTGAAGAGTGCGCTTTTTTAAAACGGAACGCAGTTTAAATTTTTAGATTAAAGTATCCATTAAGTTTACGTGAATGTGAATGTGACACTTTGTATCGAAAGATTTAGAATAATAAATATATTAAAATATATTTTTGAATAATTTGATTCAAATAATACGTTGAAAGGGTAGTTTATACCGTCGAGGGTTTTCAAATCCCTTTAAATTTATTGCCTATAAGAGCTTACGGGACAACTCAATATAACTTTAGCGTGCTGGTTAAAAAGAATCTTTTAAGTGCGGTTTCGAGAAAGCGTGGATTTGACTCAGAACAAGCTGTTTTATTATTTAAATAAGTGAATTGTAATTACTTTCATTGCATAATTAAATTGAATTAAAATAATTATGAACTGGCAACATTATTTTTAACCAATGCCAATGTTGATTGTCACATTCTAATTTTAAATACTGTTTATCGTCAGCATTATTTTTTATTTACTTATTGGCTTTTCGTTATGTTTGTTATTTGTTATTTATGTATAGGGAGAGTTATCCAATTCTCTCCCCAATCCAATCTTAATTTGTTACATACAACTTAATAAATAGAAATTGAACACGAATCACTGCATATATCACATATTTATTAGTTTCATACTCCACGATATAAATAAATTTGAATTAAAATAAAACAATTTTATATTTAATAATAAAATATTGAATTGAATGTTTGCAAAACTATATGTCATAAATTAATACGCAAACGAGAACAACGTGCTACGAACTACGGAAGCAAAATGTGGAAGGAGGAATACCTTATGCCGTTATACTATAAATTATGCAAGATTGAATGTATGTATATTTCGCTGTTCCTCTAATAAGAATTTCACAGATTCTCAGTAGTTAAACGATTTTATATTTACATAATATTTTAACAAGATAACTGTATAAAATTTTTTACTTCCTTTGGCTTGGAATTAATTAAGTTCCAAACATCTGCCCTATTAACTTTTCTTGTGGCAGAAAATTGAATATCGAAAAGTTTATCCATAATTTAACATGTCAGATCAACATCTGTTGTAGAACTCTGAAACTAGACTGTGGCAACGTCATGCGTATAGAGATTGGTAGAAACTAAATTGCCCTTGCTTCCAAGTAAGACTTGTTCAGTTTTACTTCAAAATTACTTTACCTGTTTGCACTGACATTGTCGTTTTATTACAAGATATGAAAATATTGTCCTTTAACTTTATCAAAATTGCACCAAATTTCAATTGGATAACTCACCTTTGGTCCTCAGGCAGCTCAATAAAGAACGGCTGGAGAGTGATGTTACTAAGATATGAGGGGTAATCTCCGGCGAGGAAGGTTTGCGAGATTTCCGCGAGGGATCGGTTGAAGGCTCTTACGGCGTCGGCGGCAGAAGGTGGTGCAGCGATGCCCGCGAAGAACGCCGTTTGTGCGTCCCTTTGTAACACGCGTAATTCGCCACCGCCGACGCACGCGAACACCGTCACCCACACAGTCCACCATAGCCAACTGCGCCCGCGCATGGCGCACTTCGCCGCCCTCACCGCCCAAGCCGCTCGCACCTCCCCGCCATCGTCGTCAGGAGTCCGAGGAATAACGCGCGCGCATCCAAGCGACCCACACCATACGCGAACTTATCACATTACACTTTCAAATGCGAACACACGAATTGTTTTGAATTATTTATTTCTCCATATTACACTTTTTGCGACGGTTTACGGATATTTTTAAATATGGACGGACAATTGCAATAACATGACGATGAATAAAACTCTTCCATCACAAGTTCCTGAAACAAAAGAAAACAACTTATTGTTTTTTAATTTGTTGTTTAATTATATTATAATCCTATATATTTATTTTTTTCATTATTAAAAGAGGTTTTGCTCATGAAACCTCCTTTGGAGGGACTACCCTTGAATGAATGTAAAGTCCCAAATTAATTCAGGCTGTTTTGGCTTATTATACTTTCTGTTGGGCGTTTCCTTACGCCTTGCTTAATTTAGTTTCCCGCCTCTTAAACAAGCGATGCTTACCGCGACATAACCTATTTATTTTCACGAAAAAACTTCGCGTCTTAACGCTCCTCATTAATTTTTCAGCTACTCATAGTATACCATAACTTGAATTAAACATATTTCACATACTAAATAATGTAAGAATAATTATTATTTGGGCAATATTTTTCATCCAGTTAAATATACTAGAGAAGCAGTTGTCAAAAAAAAATTGTAATGCGTCACAATCATCATGTCATTCATCTGCAGTATATATGCTTGTATATGCAGTCGAAAAAATGTAGAATTATTTATTTGCTTTATTAAGTAAAAAGGAACGTATTTTATTTAATTGCATATATTTTATAAAAATATCAATAAATAAAAAGCATTTATTTAACTCTTTTTTCTTTCGTAATTCTTCTTTATTGAAATTTTGTTAGATTAGATAGCACAATATGTAAAAATAATTCTTAACCCGGTCCATCATAATTAGAACATAATTCTATGTAAACGAGCTAAAATTGTATTGCTACGAACCCTTATCATTCCAGAATGACATCGCACTAATTGAATACGACCCGCGAGTGTCCCCACCTCACGTTTACTTATTTAATATTCTAGATAAAAGTTATCGAAAGAATTTGATTTATCTATTTTATAACTCTTTAAATCTTAATTTATTGTGCAACAAATAATTATTATTCATATTTATGTTACCTAATTACCGAAATATTAATAATATAACTGTCCTCTTCTAACTAAGGACCCTAAAATTCGCCGTCTCGCTTACACATGAATTTTTTGAAGTAAAATTAATGATGTTAAAAAACAAGTATTATTTTGCTTGTTTGTTGTTAGATAAAATGAATTGTCAAATTATTTCACCATTTACTAGTAGGTATATCTATAAAATATATAAAGATGCCATGCACTGAAAACTAACTCTTACTAGTTAAACTTGGAAGTAGTTCAGGAGTTAAAGGGTTTAGCACGAACTGTAGAGACGAGTTAGATACTCTCTTGTTAGCGAAGACAAGTAAGTCCTTTGTGAGGCAGGTGCCTATTAATTTGCTAAACCGTGTCCACAGAGTGGCCACTTGCTTAATTTCCCTCAATTGATAATTACATTTTTCCACAAGTTTTGATAAATCTATAAATGATGGTTCGTTTATTTTAAAATTAATTACATTTTTTAAAGTTTAATTAGTAAGTTATGTATAAAGATGTCCTATTGATCTGGACAGGGCACATTCATTACAACAACCGGCATAGTGGAAGTGACTGCTATAGTTTCATTCTGTTAGCTGTAGAAAACTGCATTTAAAGATTTTTATATCTTTAATAAAAAAATTAATCCAAAGTTTGGTTAAACCGGTTTTCAGTTTGTTTTAATGTTGAAATGGAACGATTATGGAGCTTAATTAACGGCCGTATTTGTAGCGACCATAATCTCCGTACATTCCGTATGTAGAAAACATTTGGAAACATTGTTATATTACACTGAGAACAATATGAAATACTAAACAGTAATCAAGCTAATGAATGAAACTCGCGTGCTATTTCAAATAGTGCATTTCGATCCAACCGCATATGTGTACTATTCAAATATTCTATTTGGTTTAAAGCCTTTTATAGGAAATGTAATTTTTAAAGTGCTGTGTTCTATATAAAAGTGGTAGTCAGACTTATGGAGATTTTTATTCCAGTGTCGCCGTTCCAAGGTCTCATCGCCACATTTAAATGTACCCCGGGAAGTTATTATAAATACTAAATATGTGACTGCAGTATCGTAGCGTTTGTTAATTTATAACCCATATTTACTACAATATTAATATAATTGAACTGATTTTTATTTAATTTGGTGGTATACGGGTATATGGATATGGAGATCGAGCGTTAGCGTTTTCGCATTCAGGTAGATTTAATATCAGGTGAAACTAATTTAGATTATGTATGCTTTGATAAATTGAATAAAAAAACAAGTACACACTTTAGCGAGTTTCACGAATTCGGTTGCATTCTTTTTTATAACAAAAATAATATTTCTGCGGTATTGAAATTCAAACCGATTACGGCTGACTAGCTGAATATTCAATAAATCTTTTAATAAAAAATGGTTTTCATGAATAAAAATTTAATTTAAGCAACTCTGACTGGTGACGTAAAATCCGATATCAGCGAGCTTAAAAAAAAAACAAAATCATGCAATATTTATTGCAAATTGAAATGTAATAAATAACAATCATTTTTAATTAATTGGAACCTCTACTTATTTCCTCTGTTTATCATACCACGCGTCGTATATTCTGTTGTATTTTCATGGCAGTCTGGCAAATGCACTCAGCCGAATGTTGAGTGCAGTTCAATTGCACAGAAATGTCACAGGTGTTAGTATTGTAGTATCAATTAGGATGAAAACAACTGTGCACCATTTTTTATTATTGGTATTTCAATTTTTTGTTCAACATTCAAATATTTTTTACATTTTGACTTGATTTCTTTTTTCTTCCTGATATAAGCATATGAATATTCGAAGGTGTCTGCCCTAGAAGGACATTTTGACGCTTGTGTTTTGACGCGACCCCTTTGTGTACATAACCCCGGACATTTTTTATTATTTTATCCAATCTCCTGATGTATGTTCCAAATATATTTTTATCTCACTACATTCTATTTGTATGTTGAATGTTTTACAAAGAGAAGGATGATACAATTTCACGAGGAAATACTTTTCTTCATTTCGATCATTTACAAAGCGTGACAGATAAAAGGGGAAACTAAAGTGGCATTATTTGTATTATACGATTCTGTGGTCACACATGTATGTGTCATGCGTGACGTGGATGCATGTATAATGACATTTGGTACTTTTAAAATCAGACATATGATTATTGTTAGGCCAGTCTGCCCTCCCTTGGTTGCAGCACCATTTTCAAGAATAACCCGATCTCATAACTACGTTGTTTCTGTTTATATGCTGAAATAAATGATATATCATTTTAGAATAATCCAAATATTAAATGGGTGTCATAATGTTAAATGGTAAGCATTATAACTAAATTTGGAAATAGCTATACGACCTCCATTAGGACGATTTCATCGGAGCTTTCAGCGTGACCCCTTAAGGCTCAGAGGGACGCGCCATTATTATCAGTGATCTACGAGCCAATGCTCGCTATATGTACCTAAATACAATTTTGTATTTTTATTTACATTACACATGACATTTAAGATAACTTCATTATTGTATTACTAGAGTTAGTACTCTTCCGTAACAATCATAAAAAGGCACAATACAGACAATTGCCAAGATTGTGGAAGCTATTTCTAACAATGTTGTTGATAATTTCTTTTTCCTTATTCGAGATTAAATTGGTAAAAGTATGTAAACAAAAGAACTCGCCTTCTAGAAGTAATTAAGTACCAATAAAAAGTAAAAGTGGTATCGTTAACAGAAAACGCGGGTAGTTAATTTTATTAGAGTTTTGATATGTATATAAAAATATAATCTCTAGCAGAGAATATATGGGAAAATAAACTCGCGTCTTTAGAGAGCGTGTAATGAAAAGTAACGTGTATCAAAATAAATCGCTTTTGTTATAAGCTGACTTGTTCAACAGTACACAAAGAGGCGGTATTCCCTAGGGAAGGGATACGAATACGACTGAGATTCGAGACGTGTGAACGGCGATGAAAAACTGACAATATTGATTTTCGCTTGACAATGTTTTCGTGAATCGTATCCTATTACGTGAAGCTTCTGTTTGTTCTATAATAGATCTATCTCTAATCCAAATATAATCATATTATCTAAAATAATAAATTGCTTTATACCTAATACTAAAAATATGTTTATCTGAAAATGTGGTTTAACTAAGTTAAAAATCTTATTACGCTTTATTATCGCGTTCTTTTTTATTAATTTAATTCATCGTTTAGAAGGCTTTGCAGCTATCGTCTCGTCGCGACCTAAATGGCTGCAAAAATTTCGATACGTCGGATTAAATATAATCAAAATAAAGTGATATCTATCTACTATACGATAATTTCGCTTTAATACAGTGTATTTTTTTATTTGGTAAAAGAATAATGCTTTTATTGTTTTATTTCCTAAATTGTCAATATTGAATAGCTATTTTTGAAAATTAGAAAGTTTACATTCCCGATATTGAAACAAACGTGTGACAAAAGCGTGTTCGCAACCCTAAACTCATAAACCCGAAACTTTTAAATTATCTTCCAGAATCGTAACCTGTTTAAAATTTACACCATAAAACTTTTAAACAATCATTGCCCGCATCTTCTGCAAAAGCTTAACACTGTCGAGGGTTGAGAATAAATAAATAAAGATTGAGAGGGCGGTGAAGCGAAAAATAGCTGCCGCATTCAACCGTGAGGTACTTGTGATAAATGCTTTATGACTTTTATGGTCTTGAGCGATTCCAATAGTTTTACAATTGCGGCAAATTGCATGCCATTTTGCTAAAGTGAATGAAAGTGCAAAACTATATTCATTTATTTAATTGAACATGTCTGCGATTCCAAATGACATGTTTTAACAGATTTATTAGCAATTGAAATAATCTAAAAGCAAATTGATATCTTATCTTCACCGGTCTTTAATCAAGTGCCGTCTCCACTCCATCAGTCTCAGAAAACGTTTTTACATCGGATGTAGTAACATAGTTTGTTGAGTAGCGTCTTCGCTTTATTAAAGTGATGAATGGTCTTGCTGGGTTATTTCTCACCAAGCAATCTGGAAACCGCGTGACACTATTGTATCTCATGGCAGCTAAACACCGGTGATTGATAGAACTCCACATCAAATTTAATGTCTTTCGCAATGACGTCAAACTAAATTCACATCTAATGGAAAAGGGTTTGAGGCGAAAATTATCTGCAAACTATTTCGAATTCCACAGCTTATTAACCTCGTGTTAGGCGCGTAGTTACAATTGAGAGTACAATTTTACGTTAATCAAATGGTTTTGATTAATTTAAAAGACTTTATATGGCTTTAACGCGATAATTTTAATTAAATTAATCCTATGTTACGATAACTTCGATGCGATCATTGTCCTAGCGAAACTATATGACGTAGAAGCGATACTATAAAAAGGTATTTCCAAGTATATCCTGAAACCCGCTTAGATCATTCCACGGGCTATCTAAAATCTAAATAATCTTAAGTCTTATGTTTAGATATGTTCACTACTAATAGATGTTTATTATACATGACTAAAGCCTAATAGACTCGATGAGCAGCCGGTGTGATTATGGAAATCTTCACTGAAAATTATTTGCTTGGCTGAATTCAAATTATTCATAATAAGTTTGAGATTCTGTTGTCATTTTCATGGATAATCTAGTAAGAACGATTCACGTTTTTTTTTACTATAGAATATGTTTTTGGTATAAATATAGTACATTTTTTATAGAATGCAAAACTAAATTGTTTGCCACACGTTACTGTTTAAAAAGAAAGCAGCTTTTTAATGCAATGTTTGTACTGAGCTATCTTTGTTCTGAAATTGATTGTGAGATATTTGTTAGTTGAAAAGTTGAAAAAAGATCCCTGTCAGAGACTATTGCTTATGTTGGTTCATGCCATATTAATTTTAATCGAAATGTAAAGATGAGAGCCATCTGTTTACTTGTAAAATTCAAAGATTTGCGTAATTTGATATTATCCATGCTTCCTTTACATACGAAACCCATAATTCCTTTTAATTAAAGAAAGTCCTAAACAACTTGCAATTCTTATAATTGGGAATAAAAATTTATAATCCAGTATGACAAAAGGTGAATGATAGATGATGCAAAGTTCAAGGGACTGATGGTGGAAATTACAGAAGAATATTTTCAATTCAGATTGCTATATCTAAGGTGGTGATCCTATTTGAATTTTAAATTTCTCGGATGGAGCTGAACAAACTAAGTTATAAGTTCAGGTTCGGAGCAGACATTCGAACACAAATAACAAGTATAACAGAAGGGCAAAGAAAAATAAAATCTAGTCTTAGTTTAACCAACAAATAACATTTTCTAAGAAGTATTTACTGATTTTTTAATATTCAATTGAATCCTCTCTTTAGAATGTTAAGAAAATACAGCAGGAATTAAATGCATTATTTATACCGAATACTTAATCTCAAGAAAAAAATACTAAACTCACGAATTTTTGGAGTCAAATGTTTTGGGAAATTCAAAGACCCACTACTCTATTGCGAATCCACGTCTACACTCGGCCACGAAAAATTTCATAATGGATTAGATTCGAAAATACATTTCATATTATTTAGTTAACCATTTCTAAGCTTCAAACATCAAAGAGCCCAGTTAGAGCTTATCCACAACAGAGATGGGAGTTAGAGAATTGCTTTTACAAGAAGCAAATTAAGTAAAAACTAAAAGGGCTTTACAAAATATTTTCAGTTCTATTTATGGCAATATAACTATTTCAGAGATATGCCAAAAATATTGATAGTACGCAAACATAGTCAATTAGAATTCCAGTCAAATCATTATACAGCTTCATCTAAGTTTTGAATCTTTACTAGAACTTCTAACGTAGTTTGTGAGTAAAAATAACAAAACATCATAACATCTTCGTAACAAACTCCATATACTCCAAATACGGCTCCATGTGATTACTATTTAAATTTCGACTTTTTAAGTACGACGCGTTAGTGGTGTCCAGTATGAATACGGCTTAAGTTTGCTTCCCGAAAATCCTCGAAATTGAAGTGTTAACAGATAAGCCAATATCTGCGAATTCACTTGCAGTCATTATTCATCGTTGCTTGAATATTTACTTCAGAACTCGACGAAAGATAGCTTTCAGCAGAGTAACGTAGGATGCATAAAGTTTTATGTTATGCCATTACAGTAAATCGTAAACGTATCTTGTTTCTGTGGGGAAGTGGGACTCACGATCTGCTTCTTCTTTAATGTCAGGATTGTCACGAACACTTCCTGATTAATAAATACAATATCCAGAAGAGGTGCTTCAACTAATTGCTTTTAATTAAAATTAATTGATTCTACACTTGTGATTTATCATTTCCAATATTTCGAATTAATGTAATTTTATTTATTTGACTTATACATAGGTTATGAAGCGGGTTATTCACGTCACGCGTTTTATTTAAATTAGTGCGAAAATTGCAGACATTTTTTCATTAGTAATAGTCTCATGGAAGACACTTCACTGATGTTATACTCGCGTGCCCATGCAGTAAATGTAATTAAATATCAGCGCAACTACTTTTAATTTAATATACATCAATCACTACTACAAATTATTGAAAAAATGACACTTTAATTAAACCGCGACTCTCATAATAACGCCTTAACTTGAAGTATTTTCGTTTCTTTAATTTCCATTTTAACACTAGAACTACCAGCCGGTCAATATGACCTATTTTTACCAACTGGTCAAAATGACCGGATAAAATAAAGTATAAAATAAAATCGTTTACAAAAAATAATGAGTAAGGTTTTACATAAAAGTCTTGTAAAGAAATTGTATGTAATAATAAGAAAATAAAAGCAATTGTGTAAAAAAATGTGCCACATTTTATGAAGGTTAACGCCACGTATGATATTTCTTTCATAAACTTATTTTCATAACTATTTTTGTCTAAATCTATCACTCAAGTGAAAATTGTATAACAAATCATGCAACAAGAAACAAATAGAAATTGCTTTTCCTCCCAATTCCTATACCACAACAGCGAAGCTCCATTTGTCAAAGTTTACTCCGCATTTACAAGACATGTGTACACATCCACAAACACATGTATTAATTCGAATATATCGTATGTTATATATCCATCATGAATTGCGTTAGCTTAGGATGCTCTCTGACACAATAAACTAATTTGAGTAAGCCGTTGCAATTAGGAATTATAATTCTGCAATCAACAGAAGAGCGAATTAGGGCCGATTATTCACAATAATTATTCATTGAGGCATATCGTTGTAGATGCATAGGTTTTAATAACTGCACATTCATGCTACTAATTTCATGATTTAAACATAATTTCACCACATTTTGACGTATAGTTTTGAAATAGATGTAGTGATGTTGTTGAGTGATAGATCTGATAAATCTCTCCATATTTTTTAAATAAATTCCTCAAAGGACTTGCATATCTTGCCATAGATTTTTAAATTTTTTTTTCCTTCCTATAGTATAGTTGCTACACCTTCGTGCTAACTTTGGTAAATTGGCGGAATATTGGATTGAAATTGATTGATTAAAATATTTACAAAGGATTCTTATAAAAGAATAAAAATTGTCTACTATCCGAATCTGTAATTGTTAGATCTTTTATTTTTGTGTCAATTTGTATTGTATTACAACACTAGTGTTTAGTGATTGTATTTAATGTTATTGTTAACTGTGAAACTTGTTAAAAATATGACATAATGGTATTAAGGATCCATTACATACATAGGTATTTATGTTTTTTTTCTTAATTGAAAATAATAATTTATTTTGTCTTTATGCGGTATTTTATAGTATGTATTTAATTTGATTGATTTAATACAAAATTTGGAAAGCTTTGCTGCCATTATGGTCTTCATAATAATAAGCCGCATAAAGTCTTTGAAATTAATTAGATCACCTCCTCGAATAACCTCAGACATCATTATAAATTATTATTATTTATCAGGCAATTAGTAAAGAAAACTTTGTGCAATTACGGGCTCATTTCCATTTTAAATTGCGCTCTTTAAAAGCTATTAAATGAATCGATCTTTTCGGTTTTAATGCCATTATCAGTTTTTAATAGTCAATCAATTTTATATTGTTAATGTAATTGGTTTTCACTGAATTATTGGTTTAATCGGTTATTTACTTTCCTGGTTATTCGTGATAAGCTATTTAAAACAATTACGAGTAATATGCATTGCTATTCACTTTTTATTACCAGATCGGCATAGCGGGGGCGACTATTACAAGACTGCATATATCTCTGTGGCAGTGAGTGATCACTAACTGAGAGCTCTGATGCGACTGATGGGAGACTAATGGGACGTTTAAATAAGTTACTTGACCATAAAAATAGACGAAGCAAAAGCCAACTTTAAATCCTTGGGGCTAGAACTAATTATGACAAGAAAAGGGTAATTAATGGTGGAAGGAGCTCAGCCGAGCAACAGTGATTTGCCGTTTAATACAGCTAATAATAATAATAATTTAAATATTAGATGTAAACTAATTGCAAAAGTGCATAAAATGATAAGTGAATTTTGTAAGTTCTTTTTCAATATTAAAAACGTCTTAAACCTTAAAAAATAGGCCACTGTGAACGTTTTTGTCTGAGAATAAATTTTTCCTTGAATCAATCAAATACTCATATATCTAAAGTTACGTCTATGCCCGTTAGCTTTTGTAGCGCGAAAATAAAAATGCTTCAGACATTACTAGAGAAAGATTTACGAAAAGAATTTAAAACTCTTTTCCAACTCTCCGTCATTATTTTTATAAGAAAAGTTTTCTTTAGATTAACCGCGACTTGGTTAAAAACTTTATTTGCAATTCTTGTTATATAAAGTTTTATAGACGACATAGCTCGTCACTCGCTATCACTATTACTACAGTTGGTTATATACGTATACGTATATGTAGAACATGTTATACTTCTTTTATTAACATAGATTTTGAAGAGGCTGCTTCTATGACTAACTCCAAAACGCAACACATTGGTGTTACGCTTGAAACAGATTACCACTCTGCTTTCATATGTTTTTTTTAAAGTATTTTTTACTAGAACTTAATTAAGGGGTAATCGGTCTCCCTACTATTTCTTGTTCTAATAATAACAAATATCTCAAATACAATTTTTACACCAGTAACAATAAATATTATGCAGTAGTGATTTTATTGTTTCCAAGCTTTTAAGCCTACATTTAAAATTGAAATTAATCTCGCAAATTGCAATACAAATTAATTAATTAACTTAATTATAAGAAGTTAATCTTAGTCTAATGTGATTTATTAAAACGTACTTTTTTACTTTTTGCTTGAAGACTGTGCGTCGTTTTCTTTATAACGTCAGTCAATTTAAGCCAATAATCATTTACTTACAAAAATGTTGATAGCTACAATACAATTTTCAATTTAGTCTAAATAACCCTAAATTAAATTTTGTAATAAATATTTACAACGGCAATTTAAACAGAAGAATAAGCTCAAAGTAAGCAAATTGCCATTGGAAGCCCTCAATATAGCCTCTTAACGAAAATTGCCTTGTTTCTGTAACGCTAACGGCTCGGCTTTTCCTTCAAATGCAAACTCGAGTAAAATAAATTCGGGTTTGATTTAAATGCACTTTTTAAATTACAGTAATATTTATAATAAATAAATAAATATAAATACGCCATAATATTCTAATTTAAAAAAATGAGTCGAAACAGTTTTACGATAAAAAGAATTATAAACAAATATAAATTTTATGTATTTGTGTAAAAGACCAGTGACGTCATTAAGGATAAGCGGCGCCGGTTAGCGCGTTTTTGCTCAAGCACCTGGCGCGTGGGCTTAAGTTCTGTGATGCATATTCGGAAGTGCCTGCAGTTAACTTCAAGGGGCTCAATCCTGCTTTGCCACACCACATGTATCTACTTAATTCTTTGTTTATTATGATATAACTCAAACTAACAAACGACCACTATTTATATTATTTATTAATAGAATTGTATTTATTACTTTTTAAAAAATATTTTGCTTTAAATTTTTGTAACTTTAAGGCAATAACTTGAGACCGGTTGTAAAATGCATTTTATGCTATATGCGAAATGTTATAAGAAAAGATTTCTCGCAAATCCTCTTCGGCTACATGCAACTTAATCAAAGTGCTGGCTGAAGCGCCTCGAGGAATTTCTTGTATGTTATCTAAAACGTATAATATATAGTTTTTTATGAACTAAAAACTGTTTCATTGTTATTTATGTGGCTATATTTTTTTACAAAATAATAAATATATTTTGCTTTCTAATAATAATTATTATAATTAGATTGTTACACATTTTTCTTTGGCTGTTGTCCTTTTTATTAGATTAATCTTATATTCTTATATATTTTATATACACGGATCAAACTTGATATTAATATTTCTAAAACAAATATTTATCGAGTGTTGTTCACGGTATAATAATACTAACAATAAATTGCCTCATTTGTTTTCACATTTGAATCTAATATACGTGAATCAATATATTTATTGATTAAAAAAAAACACATGTAAGTGTTTTTTTTGAGATTAGCTTCACAGTAAAACACCTTTTTTATTGTATGTAGTAGACTAAAGTAAATATAGCTAAAATAAAAAATCTATTTAAAGCACCTAGATATGGCGCAATAATTAGAAACACTCTGTATAAGATAGTAAACACTCGAAGATACACGCGCTCCACTTGTTCATGTAAAGCATTCAAACAGCTTTTCCTCGAGCATGTAACTTATTCTCTAGACAATGGCACCGTTTTATGTCACTAAGAAACTTGAGGTTTCCGTAAATACATTTTCAGTTCTACGAACAAATTTACTCAAAATATAATGAACATACTAAATAGCATCATTAGTAAATAAACGCATTTAAGTTTACAGTATCATATGAAAATGTAATTACATATAATTCCAAATAATAAACTACATTAATTAAAAATGCTTTTGCGGCTTACTATTGCGTTTATTTTGATTATTTTAATCCGTGGCGTGGTTTCGGAAACGGCGAAAACATCACAAATAAAATGGCGGCAAAACTACATTATGTGCAGACGAATAAACATAAAAATGCTTTCTATGTGTGGAGTGTAAAACAAAAATCTCCATAAAATATAAAACACTATACGTCGTCAAAAAGTAGAAACAATATATTTTCTTTACAACAAAACTATATAATGGCATGTAGTCGTAAAGGAGACAGGTGTTAAGAGGAGAAACGCTGGTCTTATAACTACGGCCCATATTGGCTTTTACTACATGCAGGAATATAGAACAATCTGATGTCAATGGCATTTATTCATGCTTCAAGGTACGTTCGTTATTTCAGTGGAGATCGTGCATTTTTATGTATTTTATTAATATAACGAACAAAAGAGCGCAATTTTAAACTATTAAACCAATTATTATTTATTACATGGCATATTTAATAATTAAATTGCATATATCATAAGGTGCAATATTGCAATTTGTACTTACAACTGTAACAATGTGATGAATTAATTAATTGAAAATATTATTTATATAACTGCTATAATTTATACGACTTAGTATCGCGTTTATTTCGACTAATTTAATCCGATGTTTCGAAAGCTTTGCAACCATGAGAGTCGAGTAGTGTTTTAAGTTAGTTAAATTATTTTCAGAAATAAAGTAAAATATCTACTTTGTTAATAAAATGTATAACATAGGTACTAGGAACGGCTGTGGTAGAATTACCTTTACACATGGATTACAAACATCAAGCGACGTGTCATTACATATAAAAAGTGTCAATCAATTGATGAATATAAAGAAGAAAAGAGAAAAGAAGTAGAAGAGTCCTTAAAATGTATGGTTGTACAATAAAACCTAAAAGAATAAAAATAGTAAACACGTTCTCTCAAGGGAACGAAAAGCATGATCGATGATAGCAAAATGCTAAAACAACTCATTTGAACTTGTAACCAATTTGTAAGTCGAGTTAATTTGTAGCAGTGCTGATAACACAGTCTTCTTTGTTGAGGACCACTCCTTCAAGAATAACAATGAGGGTCACGTAGAACTTCGGATCTCTTCTATCGCTGATTTAAGAAGGTACTTCTGTGTCAGACTTACAAAAATTACTAATCACTGAATTTCTGTCTGAATTCGAAAATAAAACTCCTAGCTCTTTTTAAACTACACAAGACAGAGTAACTCTCCGAAGGAAGTGACTTTAATCCAAGTTTATCACAGTAACTGGCAATCTTCGTATAACATTCATCTCAGCAGCCATTACAGCCATCCACTCGACGCGTCTCCCTTATAAAAGTTCTCCTCGCGCGCCAAACTAGACAGTATGACAATTTGTGAAATGTCAAAATTATAGAACAAGATGTCGAATGGAAAAAATAACTTTTAAATTGGAATATGGATTTTGCTGAATATTCGAATTTTGAAATATTCAATTGTAAATTTGACAACTCGATAGTATAATAGTAAGTCCAATCGACGAGAAATAAATTCTTTTTTTTTAATATATGAATTATTATTTCCTGTCGTTATTTGTTTTGTGTGAATGATGGGGAACCAACCACATATTGATTTCAGAATATATCCCACGAATATAATAAATGATATAATCATGAAAAGTATACTATTAGCTCTTAAAAATCATACTCGCAAACTCACATACACACATTCAACAACGCGATAAGTTTCACAAAAAAAATCGTGTCATTTGACCCAAAAGAGCGACGATGTTTTTCCTTGTAAAAAGAAACTGGAAATTTGGCAATAAATCCAGCGAAAAAGCGAACAGTGAGACACAAAAAATCTC
The DNA here is from genome assembly GCA_028551675.1 of Tineola bisselliella. Classification (NCBI taxonomy): domain Eukaryota; kingdom Metazoa; phylum Arthropoda; class Insecta; order Lepidoptera; family Tineidae; genus Tineola; species Tineola bisselliella. The sequence continues at coordinate 43,277 of JAPWLS010002059.1, read as the reverse complement.
TTTCGCTCTCAAATATGAAAATGTCAGTGATATGTATGGAAATGTAAAGAAAACAACATGTTTTAAACATAAAAACAAGATTTATTGGATAAGTAGATATAATATTAAAGAGATATTCTACGACTTATCTCGAGTGTTTGGTAGACTGATAATGGTTATTAACCCAGTCCAGTCTCGTTTTGGGTTTAGCTTGGAGATAGCCGGGAAATAAGGATAAGACCTGGACGTTAAGTGTCGGTATGACGGAGGTGACAACTGTTTGCTTACATTTCTTTATTGCAGCAATCGTCTCAAACTTAGCGCCAGCGAACTGCAACGAAGTGGCATTATAGTTGGGGTGAACTATCGGTTTATTTTGGTTTGATACGGATATGAAACTTTTGTTTTGTCTACATTCAGGTTTGAAGCGCGAGTCTACATGTACATTTGACGGATTAATTGACGTTTCAAATGTTGTATTTATTACATATATGTTGCAAACGAGAAAACATTTTATTCTGTTGAATGAAATAACATTGCACTAATTTATAATTGTCTTTTTGATTTGCCTATTTATTAAATCGTTATTTACTTGTATTAAATCTAATCACATTTTAGGTCAATCTTCATAGAGGAAAGTTATTCTCGTATTAGCTACTATACTAAGGCCCATGCATACATGTTTAAATGATAGATTTAGCTATATTTAACAAAGGACTAGAAGTTGTAGCGATCTCCTAAAAATAATACATATACAAACACTGCTCTGACCTCAAACTAATGTATTTATAAGATAGTACCTATATATTCGATTTTATTTCCGACTGCTTCTATATAATATTAATAATTGAAAAGGAAAGGTATTCTTAATAAACAACCACTCCATTGCCTTTAACAAAACAAGAGAAAAATATAATAAATCCTTTAATACTTTTACTTGCATACTAAATTATAATTTAGTACATAATAACTTAATGCGTGTAAGTCACCCATAATGTTGACTAACGAGAGGGAAATGTACATTTTGTATACCTCTTTCCCTTGGCATTAAGGGGACTAAAGAAATACCATTTAGTTTTATATACCACTACCCACAATCCTAGCGTAATACCACCGTTTTTAAGTGTAATATCTCATAGATTTAGGGTTCAGTTAGAAGTAGTCAGGTATAACAAGAGGAGCATTAAGGCTAGTCAATATACACATTTTCTCTCTCCTTAAGTAGGCATAGTGTAGGTGACTGTTACAATTAGACATGGTAGTCGACATCCTTCATTAATTTAGTTCTTCTTTTAAAGTTAATTATTATGATAATGGGTATATGAAGCGTATTTTATTTTGAGCAGGGTTTTTTTATACAAGGGAGCGATGGACTAGAAAATGTTGAGAACCTTTGGTCTTCGATTAAATTTCACGTCTAATATAATTATTTTTAAATCTGTAAATATGGTAAGAATAATATAATTTATAAAAATAATACCTTGATATTTATTCAAACGTAATGAAAGTTATCTAGACCGTAATGTTATGCCTGTGCTGTCTACTTATATAGGACATTCAAAAGCATATTTTAAATATGTGAAAGCACTTGTACTATAGTGTTGTTTTAAGTTATTTGCGAACATTATTTATTTAGTTTAGACTTTTGCGCTCCATCATTTTAATCTGACGTCCAAAATCTTTACAGCCATTCAGTCTCAGAGAATAAACGCCATAGTAAATACTCACAACATCGCCTAAACAATTCCTACGATAACACAAATGGTTTTATTTTTCGATGTTTTCAGTCCAATATATCAGCTGTTGTGTCAAAGCTGTCAATTTTATTACTTAAATTATTAAATCACTCAATTGTTTTTTATAACTCTCAAGCTGATGGAGCCTTTTGATTCCAAATTTTCCCTAGTACATGTGATCCTGTTTAATACTAATTTAGATATGAGAATTGGATATCGTGAAATTTCAATTCGAAGTAGAAGTCATACGACTCTATGTTAACTGTCATTTACAGGGATACGTCGTAAATTTTAATGAAATATGGAGGATGAAATACCCTTCTAGTAAGATTACCTACTTGCTAGAACTAAACTAGCTTGTGTTTTCGACACAATTTTGTCCATAGTATCTCAGTAATTAGTTTACATGTAATAGAAGTAAGTTTAAGAGCTAAATCAAGTTATGTTACCACGTTGAAGTGGAAAATTATCTAGCTACTAGAGAGTAGTATCCCGGAAATTGAGTTTCAGTTAATTGGATAGTGCTATACTGTTTTAGTGAACTGGAATAGGTATTGGCCAATGAGTTATTGATACTAGAGAAGACACTGGCTAGATAGTATTCGAATACCAAATGGTATCTAAATTATATCCCTCGTTTTAAACGTGATTGCATAACAAATACGGAATACACTGTAAATTTAATTTTACCATCGCTTTGGTATTAAATAAAACAAAAAAGAATCAAAATATTGGAACTTAACTATGTTTTATAATCTTTAACATCAATGTATCAATACACATAAGCATAGTATAGTATGTATGTAACATGGCGAACAATTCTTCAAAAGAATCGATTGTGTCTTGCCTCGGCTCCTCGTTCGGGTTAAATTAAATTGTCATTCAGTGTGATAAAATATGTTGAAAATTCAAGAGAACTCGCCTTTTTTAATTCAAATTCTCTACCACGGGAAAGTTTGATGCAGATTTTTTTTATTTACCCCGTTCTAATTGCCATTTTTAATTTGAGCATTGGATTAAATATGTTAAGCTATTTAGGTACGCAATTTTTGTTGTCGGCGATTCTGTTATGACATTTCAAGTGTGTAACGTGAGAATCTAATAAAAATGCATAAAGATGAGTTAGTATATTGAGTTAGTTGCTCTGTGCTAACTTTTATATTAGCATCAACTTTAACATTTTAAGATGGATATTGTGTCTACAAAGATTATCTTCCTTTGCCATCGTAATATATCTATGTATTTTTTACATGTGACTACTCCGCCTTATATCAATCTGCAGTCGCTATCACAAATTGACTTCTTTCATAGCAGGTAATCTAATTCCTAAAATAGTTTTTTTTTAAATCGGCAGAATTTTTTTAGAATGTTTCATATCCAATTTCCAATCAATGTCTAACTCATGATAAAGTGTTCAAACAACCATCTATTTACTCATTCGACTCTAAGAAATTTTGCCGGCCTAAAAACCCCCCACAGGCATTCAAGTATCGACAGCACTCTAAGTTACTCTCATTAATCACGCAACTTTCTACAGACTCACAGACTACACGCACATCTACATTATTGTTACATATTCCATCATTTATGTAACCACGTTTTTCATCGAACAACTAAATTTATTCAAGTAAAAACAATAGAAATCGATTACTATTCAAAAACTTTTTGTGACTTACTATTGCGTTTATTTGGATTATTGCCATTATCACCATCTTCGCAAATAACCTAAGTCATTCATTATAATATTTATATGAAGCATATTTATACTGCTGTATTTTTTACGTAAACAACTACAAAAACAAATTTCATCCAGGAGTCACTCTTAAAGATCAGGTAGAAATAAAAATTAAGGTAAAAAGAGGCAGACTGATGCATATATATTATCCCAAATTACTTAAGCTGATCAATAAAATTTTAAAGCCATTAATAAAAACATTAAGTGAATTGGCAAATTATTCTTTAATGTCAAATTAAAGTTTGCCTTCTACAGGCACTTCAGTTCATTGTTCTTAAATGAGTTTCAATTTCACTGTGTCAGACTGACCCAATTCCCACTATGGTTAAAAATGCAAATAAAGACATACCTACACATAATAATAGGTTATCTAAAATTAAGATACGATAAATATAAATAAAAAACAAATAAAAAAAAAGAAGAGATACCTGAGATAGCAATTTGGAAAAGAAATTGCTTAATTTTACGCCAGGTAGCAATTTTAACGTTCTGGATGGGTTGCCTTTAACCAAAGCTTTTAACACAAATTTAACAGAAATGCTGCGAAAGGTGATTAAAGGTGGACCTACACAGTAATATCCTCGTACAGAGATAGGCGGACTACCGTTATTAAATCCTCTTTCGTGATAATCAGTTTTTGTCCCGCTACCGTATTCTCCTGGGCTCAGTTTGTAATCGATTTTATCTTCAGCGAATTCCTTTCTGATTTATGATTGCTTTCGTTGAAAAGTTTGCCATCCCGCACACTCCAACATCACGTACAAAATGGCTTTGAATTTTAGCAACATTATAATTTGAAGTAAACGAATTTTTGAAGGTTTATCACTTGATATGACTGACATTTCTTAGGTAGCTGTTTATTACTTAGACTTCATAGAGGTAACTTTATTACATATTTGTTGACAAACCGGCCGATAACCCCACCCCACCCAAGGATCTCCAACATTTTATTAACTGCAACAATTAGTTCCACAATCTACAATCAGTAGTCGTTTCCTTTACTAATATAGATATGTAGTTGTTTAAATAAGGAAAATGCCATATGCGTTTCAGAAATCTTCCAAACATCGCAAAGTCAAAAAGTTACTTAACATAGTTGTCACTTATGAAATCAGTTGTGAAAAGATACGGAACTGAAAAGATATAGAACTGGGAAATAAAATGAAGTTAACAATAGAAATTGGATAAATCGTGTAAGACAAAAAGTAGGCCATCACGAAGGAGCGGATTAGGATTGAACGCCTCAAACCCCCTAGCCGAGGCAATCTGGTTTATTGCTCGTGAAGTCCTGTACGACGTACCAGAGGTATGTATATGTGGTAGACACGGATTAAAGCGTGGAAATAGGTCAACTGTATACATTCAAATATGCGTAAAATAAATATTTTTATCATTATAAGATGGTACATAACACCGATTGGCTATTATAGTTGGAATGCAAATTCAAATCTTACTTGAGAATTTTGTATTAAAGAAGTTCTTAAGACTAGATTATTGAGTACAAAATTTATTTATTTTCATCATATCTCCAGTTTATATCCGGTATAATACAGAGGTTTAAATAAATCTCTCAGTGAATTACATATGCCTAAGTTTTATTTGTGAAAATTCAACTTGTAAATCAAATTAACGTAACCTAATTATTAAAGAACCGAACTAAATTACGTTAGGCTTGGCGGGTAATTTAAATTGTAGGCAACTTCAGAATTCCAGCGGTAGACGCAGAGTGTTACTCTCAACAGACAACAAACGAGTAAAGTAAAAGTTAACGTTGTGTTATTTAATCAACTAGAAATAAAACAATTTATTCTGTTAATAATTAATTTTAAAAACTTTATGCGGTTTACTATCGTGTTTAATTGAATGATTGGAACTCGATTCAAAAACTTTGTTATTGTGTTATTAATCTTAATTATCACAAATATCAAAGGTTTTTTAATGGGTTGTTCAATATAAACTAATGGTCTAGTAGTTTATAGGTAATAATCCATATAAATGCAATAAGGCGAATAAACTATTTTAAATCAGTTAACATACGCTCCCATGATATTATTATTTTATGTAGTGTATATGTTTACGCTGAATATCATTGCTTATACTGACAAAGGTTAGATAGTAGATAAGGACATTAAGCTCGCTTATGTACGATTTTTGTGCAATAAAGGAATTTATTGTTAGTTTTTGATCCAAATATTACCACATGATTTTAAAAATATTTATTTATATATATTTATTATTTATTTTTTTGTTATACAAATCCCTAAACTATTTGATTTATTTATTACCTATAGAAGCTGTATGTAATTGGCCACCATGTTAAAACATTATTAATAGCTCGTCCAATGGCTGGTCAGTGGACCTTGGTGAGTGTTCCTGTAAACACTGAACTTCGCTTTTCTTTTATTCTCACGGGTGCTATAGCTTAAACTAGGAAAAAGTGTGATGAAAGAATCAAACTAACCGCTTGAAAAACTTTATTTTCCAACTCATATGGAAAAAGCGAGCCTTTTACAAATGTTATCACGAGACAAGTGCTCTTTTTGCTATTGTTGTGTTGGGCTAACTAATCTATTTTTTAACTCGTTCTTTTTTTAAATTACAAAATGTTTTCTTTTGTTGGAAAAATGCACATTATAAAACTTATGCGGGTTACTATCACGTTTATTTCGATTATTTTACGCGTAGCATTCAAAACAATTTTACTATAATAATATCATTTTTCTTTACAATAGTCACGCCTTAATTTCTATATAATTAATCTGTAAAATGAAAACAAATACATATGCCTAGTATAAAAAATAAATACTCTTTCTTTTCGCCTTATTAATGCTAATTGGGTAATGTTTATTTTTCTTATTAAAAATTGTAGTTTATGTAGAAATATTAAACTCAATCCCAATCTTTAAGACATTTACGCATGTACATATAAATAATGTAATTGTACTTTTACATAGGTACATATATATATATATATGTAGCCTGGCTTTAATATGCATATGCATTAAAATTATTTTAATTACAATGTGAGAAAATAATTTATTCACAGAAATCAAATAGATACTTCGACTAAGTCAGTTTTCATTATTTCCCAAGAGAATTTCGCTAACAGCTCATCGCATAAAATGCGGTTCGACTTCCATAGTAGCTACCAAACCATAAAATTGCGTTTAAATTTGTGTATAATCATGATTTAGTGTCCCATCCTTCTTGCGTTCAATAGGTTGGGGGTAATCGCAACATGATTAATTACTTACAACACAGGCTGTTCATACATCCATGGATTAGATATGTTTAGATCTCCATAAGTATTCTGTCAGTAAAATAGATGAAATTAATTTGTGATATTGACATATCTTCTTATTCGCTTTTGTTTTGACATTGTAACAAATTGCCAGCGTCGAAGTAAATATTTGTGGCAAGTAAATATTGCGCATGTCACAAAACAATCAAGTCGAGCCAATCAAATTAAACATAACTTCGGTAAAGCCGTCACGTCTTTACTAATAATTTTCAATATATGCTTTACTTAAAAAAAACGACAACCTAACATTCTTGGATGCCCGCAAAAACTCGTGACTCGGCAGACTTTAATTAAAAGAAATCAATAGCTCTCAAAGTTTAAGACAAAGGCATAAAAGAAATTCGATCAGCACCATGATAAAGTTTTTGAGACATTGACTTATCACGTTCTTTTAAAATTTAAACCTTAATTAATTGTTTCATATTGTATTATTGTTTTATTATAATTATAAAATAAGTTGTACTTTTTTAATACAAGTGTAGCAATCTCCAATATTTACCAATTTTTAATGAGATCGTTAATTAAATATATTTTGAAAACATAAGAAAAATTTGTAATACATAAAGACAAATATACCTAATTTTAATCTGCTTATAATGTTGTTTCCAGATAGAGTTGCAAAATGTTGAAAATATAGTAAATTATCGCATTTGCTGCTAAAACTTTGAAAGCAATCTGTTTATTGAAACTATTAGCAGACCGGAAGGTAGCGAAGTAATGGTCCGTGACTAAATGACGGAGAACTGCCGTATCAGCAACTTTACGTTATTTTACGTCGAATTTACTAACTAAATTATTCTATGAAAATGTTCTAGTGTTAAAAAAATATTTAACTTAAATCTTATTAATAATAATGTATCGTTATAATAATAAGAAATATATATGTATAATTCCCCAATTTTATGTGTTTAAAACGCAGATTGGAAACAAATATAAATTTATTTATAATATCATTGCTTGAAGTGGGAATCGAACATAGGGACTACTGAACTGATTTTGAATCTGTTTTTTATAATATATAATATACGTATATCACAGATTATGTCCCTGTAGATGACATAGGTTATATAAGGGACCTGGAACTGGTGTGCCTCATTATAACCCTATAGGAGTAGAGCAAAAAATATATAGTCATAGTGATTCAACTAAAGTAGTTGTAGATCTGTACATCTAAGGGTGTTTTTGAGGGTATAAAAAATAAATTGTGAAATATATTAGTAATTTGTTATTGTTTTCATTGAAAATTGTCAGTCAGTGAGCGTTCGTTTTGAAACACGAACAAGCAGAATCAATAACACGGCCGAAAATGAAGGGGATTCGTTCACGCTGTATGCGTATTGCATACAAATATCCCACACTGAATGTTAGTGGTCACTGAAGTATAAAAGCCTTTATCAACACAGCAATGAGATATTTGTTTAACAGACAAACTGTAAAATATTTAATAAGTATTTATTTAAATTTCTTTGGCAGTTTACTGTCACATCTATTTTAATCAGACATCAAAAGGTTGAATTAAAATCATCGCAATAGTAAGCCGAATCAAATCTTTTAAGTAATTTAGTTGAAAATATTTTAAAGCTCCGACAATTTAATACAAAGCAAAATTTCTTTAATTGACTTATCGTATAGCAACGTTTCACTTTTCCTATTTAAAAGTTTCCGTCAGAGTTTTTTTTTTATAAAGAGGGGAAACTTCTAATTTTTAAACTTTTCTCCTTCTTTCCACTCAAATAATTGGTTAGACGAGCATAAGTAATTATTTCTTCTCGACATTGACAAATAGAGTCAAAAGTTCAACAATTATAAAAAGAAACCTGACTTTTAAATCTTAAAACCTGCATAAAATAACTTAGGCTATATTTCTTCGGGACTTTCTAAGGTGAGGTTATCTGGAACAAAGTTTTGTTAGGAGCTCCAAAGGGAACATTATTTAAAGGAATAACGCGGAATTTTACCCGTGTTTGTTGCCGATAACAAAACTCGAGGTGCCATATTCATAATCATTTTATCAATCATATATTTATTTTATATACCTACTTGCTTAATTTACATGATTGCTATGTCCCATTGTCAAAATTTTGTTTATAGACGTTGTATATATTGAAAAATAGACTGATGTAAAGTAATATTAATTTATTTTCCGCAATATTTCCCGCTTAGTTTTGTAAGTTATATGAATTTTATATGAGCTTTCGTTATAAACCTCGTACTCGGCCCACAGGGAGGAAACAGAACAATATTTGTACTTAATATTGATTCCGCGTTCCACTGTTTTGTTACGATTCGCGTATAAAAGTGAAACACTCCAACATTATGATTGTTAACAATATGGCTCTTCCAAATTGGAACTTTAACGACACTAACAAAATTTATGACTCCACAAAATCTACAATCAATTCAATGGCATATATCTATGTACGTATATATGTAGTATGTATAATTGTATATATAGTAGGTACATACACATAGATTTCAAAGAATTTATATGTCTATTTTGTTTACCTTTGGCTTCAAAAATGGATAAATGAGAAAAGTGAATAAAGAATAAGGACTGCCGTTGCCCACCTACTGTTTGCTGGTAGGTCTTAAATCACTGAAGATGTTTCATGCAGAGGCGCGAAGGCGTAGAATGTTTCGATCGTAAACTTTCCATAATAAATCAACATTCAAACTGAGTTTATTTTTGATCTGAAATGGCGTGTTTATCACTTAATATCGATAATTTTTAATAATAAAAATAATAAGAACCGCTATAGTTTGTCGATAAACGAACCCGTGTTGTCCTTACCGCCGCGCTGTCGGAGCGTTGACAGTTGACACCACGTGAATTCGTAGTAGTGAAAATTTGTTTAAATATTTCAATATAATAATTTGCACTCGTAAATAAGGTTCTACAATATTTTTGCATAAATTTAGGCAACGCATGGCGCTGTTATTTTGGAATAGTATGTATAATAATGTTACAAATTCGTAAATCAAAAATTATTTGTTCCTTATATATTTTTATAAATTGTATAAATGTATTTTAACATATTTAAATTTACATAAATTAACAAACCGTTCTGTCTAAAGCAAGAATTCTGCATAAATTTATAATCTCCATGATACACGACCATTTACGATACCCTCTATTTCTTTAATTCTGAAGTTCGTACATGACTTAAGAAAGAAAACGCAATAAATGCGTAAGGGTGACCTTGACAAAGAGGCGCCAACGTGTAATTTTCAGGGCAAGAACCTCTGTGAAAATATTACTAAACATTGTTTAATTCTAGTAATTTTCTGTTGTTTTTTTTTTTGATGTTTTGTTCCTTTAGCATATATTTTATAGGGGCAATCAATATTCAAAATATCAACAACAATTAATTAAACAGTATTTTTTTCTTACGGTAATCCAAAATTTAACGAGTGTGAACCCACGAGGCACAGCTAGTATAACTAAATATATAATAATACAATATAAAATAAGAAACAGAAAAAGATATTTAGATTAACTGCTTAACAAGGCACCAGCAATTACGTAAATCCATATATCTTAGCTGAAACGTGTTTAATCTCCTGAAGGTAATATTTTATAGCAACGAGACAGTCTGGTCTAACTTACAAATTAATATGTAACGTCGGCCGTCATGATACCAATGTTAAAAGCGGCGACAAATCGTGTTATAATGAAGATGGAATGCCTTTATAGCATTTGCAGGTTTCACACTCGCTACGGTATAGTTACGAGTTTTAAAATTATACAGAGTGCTTTGAGAAAGAGTTTGCCTTGGCCCGAATACTTTGTTGAATGTTTTCTTTAGTGTATTTACTATAATATTTTTTATAACTATATATACAAAATACACTACATATATACTATAATAATTAACATAGCATTTAACACTCTAAATACAGCTACAAATGACAATCTGTAAAAACAAATGACATCCTACGATCAAGTGTTCCAATAGGAACCTACGGATGAAGTAAAATAATAAAATAAGCACTCTGTGCTTTCGTCGTTCAAACAGCCTTGCATCAAACAATTTTGTATGAGAATTTGACGAAAACTACTGTGAGCGGATTCGGAACAACAGTACCTTTTATTTCCCATACAAATTTACTACAAGTGAATTTGTTCGAAATTTCGGAATAAATTCACAGAACATACGAGTACATACATATAAAGGGGTTTATAGATGTGTACCTATCTCTACACACAAATAAACATGAAACGAGATATTTCATTTATTACAAAAATGACACAAAATTTAAAAGTAAGAGATAAAAATAAGTAATGATGCAAAAAGCAAAAATATTTTTCAGCCAAATTTCCGACGAAAAAAAGGAAAGACTGTTTCGTAACACGAATTGTGCGTTATGCCAAAATAAGTTAGCAACGTGCGATATTGTTAAATTGTAGCTTTCATGTCATGTATTGTGGAAGAAACCTTTTTCCTTATTTTTTGATATTAAGCAGACATTTTAGAAGATTATGAATATTGATAAATTGAATAAAACGTTTTATGAAATTATATTAAAATGTTCTGCCGAGTGAAAGCAATACACTGTATCCAGAGAAACGTCATTTGAGATATATCGTAATTATGTTTTTAATTTTATAATAGTTATTATATAAGTTGTATACAAATGTAGTACAACAATATTTTTTACATATTAAAACTCAAAAATAATATTCCATATGAAATATTGTTTGTATATTTATTTACTTATAAATAATTCAAAATATGCACTAATTTGTTTTATTCAGCTACTTTGTGTTAGACTTATTAAATTCGTTTGTATTCCTTTCATTGTATTTTCCAGCAATTATGTTAAACAGTATACGAATAGACAGTACTTATGATTATACTCTTTCTCTTTTCCTCATAATGAAAATGAAAGAGAAAGTCATATCACGTTCCTAGAAAAGCAATCTCTAGATTTTATCATGAGGTTCCATAAAACTCGTTGCTTTATAGACGCCTCGGGAGAAGTCACGCCGAAGCGAACCGAAAAAGTGGAGTTACCAACAATTTTTTTCAGTAATTCCTCAACAAAGATAGATTAGACGGGATCTATCGTCTCGTAGATTTTCATTCATAAAATTGAAGAACGTTTACCTGAGAATCACTAACATGAATGTATGTATATTCCAAGTCTGCCACTCGCTCGTACCATGGGTTGTGGTAATGTACTGGAGTATTTGCTTACGTCATATAGATATAGAAATGAATAGATGGTCATTTACCAACAGTAAAAGTAATTTAGTATAACTTAGTAACCAAAACTATGCTTTTAAAGTTGTAAAGAGTTTGAAAACTGAACGCAGGATAACATCCACCAAAATAACATCCGAAATTCCGAACTCTCCAATAAAAGAACAAAGATACGGATTTCGAAACTACAAACCTTGTGTTCTTAAACTTACCTCTACTGTAACTCTAAACCTCTAAAACTTTACTGTAACCCATTTTATATAATAAAAATTTCAGTGTAAACAATTTGGTATCAAATACGTAACAAAATATATTTTTTTTAAATGACCATGAATATGCATTATTCTAACGATACATAATTTTCAAGTTAAATATATTGTTATATAATTTAGGCCAGACAATATACTATATCTTCCACACTAACCCTTTGTTTGAAAAAGCGTTTGTCATATTGAAAATGGCAATTTATTCCACTAGCGAACCGCGGATACAAAAAAGGAAGAAGAAAATTTAGATGAGGAGAGATTAGGTATTTATGATTTTGTTTACGTTTAGCATTTTATATTCCTAAATAAGGCTTTGTAGGCATAGATAGCTACTAAAAGCTTTATTTCGAATTACAACAAATCGATTTACCAAAAGGTTTTTCAAGGGTTATATTCGTGTGAAACCCGGCATTCATCAAAATAAATCACCATTGTCGGAGGCGGGTCGTATCTAGTCCGCATCTATGAGAAGTTCTATTTCACAGTAGAACGAGTTATCCCCGGGAGGATCTGCGGTCGTCTTACACGGCACCCCCACCAATAGCGCCAAACAACTGAATAACCTTTCTATAACAAATCCATCGTTTATGTAAATTTCCTTTATCATACTATTCAATTAAAGATAGATAAAACCTATAGGTATATAAAATTTGTGATGTGCAACACGGCCCGCTTTGTCACATCACCGATGCGGGAAGAAATTTAACTGTCTTCACTGCATTCGCCATATCTAATGCGGATGTTTGTTGATCGACCAACCCATTTAAATCTGACCCACATTCCCAAACTATTCGGCAAATTGTATTTCTAAATTTGTAACATTGTCTCCGATTAAGTATAGATTTGATTTTGTAAATAACGATACATTTTAAATGGATTATAATGTAAAAAATAATAATTTGTCACGTGTTAAAAATACCGAATTGAACACTTTACAATTGACTAAAATATACTAGAGAAACACCAAAAATAAAGTTGTTTTCTACGAGGATTGGTGCAGGACTTCGAACTACCTATGTACTTAGACTCGGAAACACAATGCAAATTTATTCTGAATTCAGGCCAGGCCAGTTGTTCTTTGTGCATTTTCTATTTTCTTTGTGACGCAGTGTCAATATGTCTCAAGCGTCAGAAACACATTTTTAAACGATTTGCCGACTAGCTGGGCTTATTAATAAGTTATTATCATATTAAGTTCATCTGATAAATAATTAGGATTTAAAAATTAATATCAAAGTTATTGGATGCTATCTATGATCTCGTTCATTTCACTTCTCGCTACACATCACTTTTACATGAGGTAAATTACTTTGACTTACTATTGCGTTTATTACGAGTATTTAAATCCGACGTTTCGTTTTAAATCCACAATTTGTCATGCACTATACGATAAATAATGTACAATAGCGAGCTTTATTAAGCATTTTCTACTAGTTAACTGACAGACAACTTTTTTTAACCTACAGAAATTTCTTTATCGTAGCAATGTTCCACATATTATAACAATGAAACCAGCTGATATTTTTAGGGGATTTAAGTTTTACCTGAATCCAAACCTTATCTCGATTAATAATTTAGTTAGCTTCTTCAGAACATGTAAACAGCGAAGGACCAAAATGTACATTGAAACTCATAGATAGTAAGAATAAACACATTTCAGAAGACGCAAGACTCTGTAAACATTTTGACGAATATTTCCTCTGAGCTCCCTCCGAAAGTTTATCCGGCGGCGACTAGGCGAGCTGACTTAATTTCGCAAAAACAACTTGACAATACTTGCTCTGTTATTGCTGAATACACTTTAAATGCTTTTTCGTTTTCCATCCAAAGCAAACTCTTTTAGTGAAATATCTCTTTTAATTTATGAAACATCTAATTATTCAACAAATATTTATTTAATATTTGTAATTAATTATCTAAACATTTTAATAAAATTGAAATGTATTCACGCTATAATTTCGAAAACATTATACAAAAATACTGACTTACAATTGTTAAGTTACTATTAAGTTAAATGAACGAAAACAAGATAGAAATGATGCAAAAATCGCATTCTCTATACCGACTTAATGCCCTGTGCCCGACGGCTGCAAAGTTTCCGAAAAGCAACCGTTTTAAATTAGTCACGCCTTCATCGTTAATTTCACTCAGCTACTTACTCAGTTAAGTTAATCATAATTGACTGCCTATTCCTTTGGAACAAGGGAGTGATACTACACAAATGACAATTATTTATAAATATACTATTATCGACTTTTTTATATGAAGCACTTCAAAAACTCATTAGTAGGAAAATATCTAGTTGGGATTCAATCAAGGACGTAAGATATACTCGTTCAATGTTACAATGCTGAAAGATCTTTTGTACAAAAACGACAATAGTAAAAGAAAGTGATAAAAAAAATTGTACAATGAATTCGCGAGAGAAAACGTTGAGATTTATTTTCTTTGTCAGATAAACTAACGATTCGCCTAGCATCTTCTCTTTATTAGAACTATATAAATGTTGTTCTGAAACGCCTTCATAAATCGATATGCAACACACTTTTTATAATAGGTATCCAAGAGGCCAATAGTGGTAGACAAAGTAAGGGTCTGTCCGTGAGGTGATCTGGTCGCATTTGGGATCAGCTTGGATATAGCTGGCTATAATAGAACAAGTGTGTCAAAATAGACAAAGCCCACACGCAAGCAAAGACGACTGTTGCCGATACGAATCAAACATGGGCTAAATGTAAATTAGTTTATAGCACAATATTTTTTTCTATCCCATACCTACTAGGAAAGAAATCGTGTGATTCGAATGCCACTTCATCCCCAAAAGTACTTTTTGTGTTAAGCTAAAATGTGGTGTATGTATTAATCAATGTAACATTAATCCTGATTTCGACAAATAATCTCATTACCAAAACATCGTAAATATTAATTTGTTGCTTCTAATAATACGACAATCCTATTGGATTTAATATTAGTATTGGCATTAAGCTGATATATGCACGTAACGGCACGCATTGCAGCTATTATGTCGCGCAAAAGTATATTACGCAGATGTACAGATTTCTATTTCATATCGAATATCTATTTCAGATCTAGTCATTATGTTTGTACAATTGTCCTGATAACCATGTCCTAACACATTATAGGTGCAAGGTATATGTATTTATTCATTATTTGATTTTTTTTAATCAAAAAATTTTTTTAATAAAAAAATTGAAATACGATTAAAAAAAAATATTATTACTAAATTGTACAAATATTTTCTCGGCATTACGTTATAATTTGACTACATTTCCAGTATTACCATAACGTAGAAACATTTTAAACGTTGCATGTACCGATCATTCATATTCCTGAATGTAAAACGTGCCTTCTGGGAATTTGTGTATGCCATATTCAAAGTTATACTTACATTTTTGTCTGTTGGGACTGACTAGTTTCGCCGCGACTCCGATGGTTGCAAAGGAACGTTGGAATACAATAATCAAAACGAATGCAATAGTAAGTTTACTAATACTAGTAAAATTAAAGTTAATTTTATGTATCGAACGTTCACCAATTTTATTTTATTTTTTTTTTGTAGCGAACTAATTGGATTTTTTCATGTTAACACATAACAGTTTATTCTAACTAGTAACAGTATAGTTTTTGTACCATATTGTTTTCAAATTACAGCCGAAAGCTGAATTTTTTTTACTCAATTATGCAATATGAAACGGTTATCCACACATGACGGTTATAACCAGAAGTCGTTAAATGCAAAATTGTTAAATTACAAAGATTGGTCCACTGGACAACTATCTTATAATTGTATTTGTGAATATTTCAAAGAAACGTTTTTTTGTTTTATTCGTATTCTCGTGTTTGTCCTTTAACATGTCTTATGTCCCATCTGTTTAATCTATTACTAAAAGTGTTCACGTGCATATTATATTAGTAACCGCACAGATTTCAGTTGACATATCTACTCTAGTATTTCAAGTGATATGATTTATTTTATATACATCGGCGCCCATGCCTTGAATGTCCTTTTATTTAATGCTACGGGTGTCATAAAATAAGAGTAACAATTGGGTTATTAATCTTGGGGAAATATCTAATAAAAACATAATTTTCCGAAACACATTTCCCATAAAAATAACTCGTTCCTAATAACTCGATAATAAAATATAAATCGTGTTAAGTGTTGATTGATTGCATTCAAATATTATATTTGTTAATCAGAACAATTTTATTCTTTTTTAATATTTAATTAGACTTGATAATGTTTGGGTTTTTTATCAGTTCATCACAGTGGAAGATCATATTGAATTAGTCAATCTATATGTGATGATAAACCGCATAAAATATTTCAAATTAACGTTATTTTGTTTTTCTTTCATAATAATCAACGCTTTATAAAGGAATACTTTTACCCCCATATAGATATGTATGCCTATATATATATATATGGTGAGGCTACGTGAGTGTACAAATAATTTAATATAGAGCACGTTGGACACTACGAAATGCATTAATGGTAGTGAATTCATAATATTTTAATGTCCATTGCTGCATCACTACGCCAATTGTACACAACGTTATAACACTGCCATTCCCCGGAATTACTAAACTAATTTTCATTGTAGTGACCATCACTCGCCTATCCTGTGGCCACGTGGTGGTGGGGTTGCTATATCTCTTCGGATATGTGGCGCGAGAATTAGTTTTTTGTTTGTATTCTCGTCACTACAAGCAAACATTCGTTGATTGTGTCGACAGAGCAAATATAACGAAATAAAAACTGACAGGAAACAAGATATCTCGCTCAAACTAAACGGCTTAAGACGCACTAACAAAAATAGAAATACAATTTTAAAGATATTGCAAAAACTAATAACTGTAATGTGCCTGCAGAAAGCGTATTTCTTGGAAATATCGTATTTCTTTTTATAATAATAAACCTTCATATAGAAGATTTTGTTAAGATAAAATAATACACATAATGACACAGATATAAAAAAATTGTGCACAAATCGCTGTTCTTATGGATTTCAGGGACCACAAAAGAAAAGTTTCCTAACTCGAATTACGGACAAATCAAAAAGCTATAGGCCTTAACATTGTTGTATTGTTATTGTTATAATATATGTACATATATACAGGTTGTTTATAAAATATTTGTTAAAACTTCATAAAAGGAAGCTAATAACCGTCAACGGTTTGTTTTAACACTCATATTAGGGAATAATTGTATTACAAAATTAAATTTCAATTTCTTTAGGAATTCCAAATTCAAAAAACTTATCTCTTACAATGAATTGAGATTTATAGATTACCGATTTACAATTTCACATTTATGAATATTGATAAAGGCATAAAAACATCAGTCTGTCTGTGATGTATCGATCTTCACTGTCTCAAATTTTATCAAGAAGGCGAAATAAAAAGTTGCGCTGAGGTTCCCATGTCATTAATCATAAGCCTTAACTTTCCTTGTCAATGAATATGCCAGGCGAAAGTTCTAAAAAGGTTTAAAAGTTTTTTCTAAGTAAAAAATTAACAAGTTGATTTTGTTTCCTTTTTGAGAAACGTAGAAGGATATTTATTACCATGTTTTTATTTGTAATAAATTGTCGCATGGTTGTCAACCCAATCTGCTATCTGCCTGTAGCATCACTGCATCCGACAGTGAAATGGACATGATTACAAAGTATAAGGAAAGGCGTTTGTCCTGTTAACACTCGTTCAAGTCTAAGCAGTACATGCGGTCACATGCTAGACTAATACAAAAAAATATATTTGAAAAAGCTTAAGGAAAAATAGACTGTTCTGTAGCAAATTAAATTCCGCATTTGAGTGGATTCCTTTAATTTGTAATACGCCCACTGTCCAAAATTAAAGCAATTCAAGACTAATAAAATAAGGCTTTTGCTCAAAAGGACATTTGTTAAGAAAATTGTTCTGTTTTAATTTGTAACTTTAGTTTGTATAATCTTCAACTGAAACAGTTTGTTTTACTACAGAAATTTAAAAACAAACAAATGTATTATGTTTTCATATCTTAAACAATAATAGTAACTTACAGCCACAACTCTTATCTTATCATATGCTTCATACTCCCGCATATCATTTGGAACCAGTGCAGCGGTCTAATATGGCTTAATTAATCACTACAATGAAAGGAGTGGGGTGTGCTCTGCCAATCTATAATAGCACTTTTAATATTTTGATAAATTCGCTCAACAGCTTCAGCTTCACACAATCTTAAATAACTATTCATTCCCAATCATTGCACTGTGATAGCAGACTAAGATTCTAAGGTCAATAACACTACAATGAACTTCTGGGTTAGGTTAAGCATTAAAGTTGTAAAATATATTCTAAAGACTACGCCCAAGAGAGCGTCCGACCACAACATGTTAAGGGCACCGTCCCCAACCCTCTTGACTTTTAACCCTGCAGAAAATCCTTCAGATATATCGTTTTTGTACACTTTCTTAAGTAAACCCGTAAAATGAAATCTATATTAAAATACGACAATGTACTTAAAATCTTTTAACCATCGACTCGTAAATATTTTATTTGTTCCATTCAGTTTAATGCCATTGTCATAAACAATGTTAGCTCGTTGAGCTATCGAATTTTCAGTTCTTCTTTTTGCCAAATAACATTCATTATTCCTTGACAGATATTCAAATTAATCAATCATACATATTTATAAATGTTTTTTATGAATGCACAGATGACGTTTATTAGTCCCCAATAGTTGTTATTCTGAAATAGTAAGTACCCAGCTCTAACGGTGTAACAGGCATTCGTATACATTAGAAGCGGTATTTCAGGTTAGCTGGAAAGTAGCCGGAGGGCAACAAGAACAGCGTGCCCCGATGCACAAGTCACCAACGCTCATTCGAAATTTTATTTGTTATATTTATTATATATTGTCTTTGTTATCATGAAACTGTTCCGTCTGAATCAAGCTAAATAAATAAACCGAGCGCAACTGTCGATTTCGCGAGTGATATTGTCATAATCAATTGGAAGGCTAAACAATCGAATTTCCCCTACGTTCTATATATTTATAGCGCACTAACCAAGAGAACAGTGAAAGCTAATAAATCACAGTTTATTTACCTACACATAGCAGTTGTTTCATGATCATCGGCATTTTGTTCCCGCCGACTTCTAAAGCTTGCTATCGATTTTATCACCACTCAGCTTCCCGCTGATTTATTACGGCCCAATTTTTTTTCGGGAGAAATTATGGGGTGATACTAAAATATTACAGGACGTTTCTTGATTAAGATAACAATTTTATTCGCACAATGTTACCATATGAAGATGATGCAATATTTGATAGGATGATATATGATAATATAATGAAATGAATAGTAACCTAAACAATATTGTTTACATCGAATAAGAGAGGAAATTGTAACATAATCGTGTTATCAAAGAAAATAGAACACCCTTCCTCAAGCAGTTTTTCTTGTTTAGAGAATTGCGAGGTCTTCAACACCTGTCAATTTCAAGTTATATATCTACCTATATTTTATTGTATAATAAATCTTATAGTTACTAAATGCATCTAGTACAGATTTCTACTCACTGATTCCCATAGTGTATATGTATTTATTTATTATATTACAAAGTTTTACAAAAATATAAATAATTAGGAGTATTTTTATATTAACTAGCACTTGTAGGTATACTTGGCGTAATTCGTGTGCCATGAAGTTCCTTTATTATAACTTAATTACTTCGACTTAACGTAATTAACATCTTGTTGTAAAAATTGATATTAATTGAAATTCTACTTTTAAATTTGTAATTAAATAATTAATATAAATGATATAAAGAGAAAACCAGGAGGTATAATAATAAACTTTATAATGTCAGTTTGTTTTTGCGAGGTTTTTTATTGTATTTTAGAAATCTAAGATGTCCTTTAAAATAATAAATTTGAGGAAAAACGTGGGCATGTTAATTAAATAGAATAAAAATAATTTATTTTTCTTTTATCCAATTTAAGAGAAGACGAAACCTTGAAAAGGTTAAAGCGATGTCTTTATTTCGACAAATTCAACTCATAATCTTCATTTTTATTACTATAGCAACCACGAGCATAAAATTATAATTTTGTTGAGCAATAATCTTTTATGTTCCTGCTTATGTTTTATCGTCAAAATTAATATGTCTATAAGTAAGAGAACACATAGCAGATAATATTAAGATAAGTATGATTTTTTTGGTGTTCATGGGCGGAGACTAGTGATCCAGGTTGACAAGGCACACTCCTTTCGGTCCATCCAGGCCACTTCATTTGCAAACGTATAAGACAATCTAATATATCTCTAGTAAATATTAAAACATTGTAATAATAATAAATAATAAAATAAATTATTTTTTAATTTATCCTCGGCAAAACAAAACGTGCCGAAGTTATGCCGGGTACCAATTCCACTCCCAAATACTCCATCGTATTTAAGACAAATCCCGCTTGTTTCCAAAGATAACAAAAGCTTAAGAAATAAATCTCTGTCTATAAAACAGATTTGTGTCTCCATCGGCAAGTCCCGTTTTAAAAATTATTCCTTTGTTTCATCTCTCCTCGATTCTGATAATAGTGATTTATTTGTGAGGTTAATAGCTGAAATGCCGCAATAAATAAATGATAAAAGTAATTCTTTGAAGCAATTAACTCAAATAAAAAATGGGAGGTAGACTGATAGTAATTATTAGCCCAACCCCTTGGACTTAGTCATAGTGGAGTATAACGGATGCGCACTTAATGTGGGTGATAACTTACCAGGGACGACCGCTGCCTAACATCTACAGTGCTCATGGCAAATACCTAAAAAGTTAGGTAGCTTATTTTGCAGGCCGTGTACATTAGTATAACAACATTCCCTGAACTGTCTCAAACAGTTACCCTTTTTGTTACAAAGAAAACTCGAGCTATTTTCGCTTGGTTTAACTTCTCGTCCAAATCATAATCGATACCTTTTATGTGTCCATTTTCATTGTGTAAAGAAACAAAACACCGCTTTACCAACGTTTAGATTGAGGCAGATATATTCGTCAGTACATCAATATCAAGTATCGTCCATTACCGGTCTACTGGGCTGATGTGAGCTAAAAGTACCTAAATACACAAAATGTCTATCCAATCCAATATACCATTCTATTCCCTAACACAATGGAATACGACCCACACTCATGTTCAATTATTTTATATTTACTTAGCTTGTCTCGAGATATGGAACCTAACAACAAATACCGTAACTTTAGACAAGTGATGCCTGACTACAACTTTATGAAGAGGCTTAGGTATGTTCTAAACAAGGTACAGTTTTAAGTAGATTGTAAAATGTAGGTAACTAACATCATTTAATGTTATTAACTGTTCTATTTTTAAAATAATTCTTGCCATTTTCATTGGTCTCACTAACTCGTGATTTGTATGGCGTTGCAGGGAATATAAAACGGTTTAAAATCCAGAAAAGGACTGAGGTATTTAAGCTCGCACTTGAGGTCGATTTAGCGCAGTGCATTCTGGATTTAATTTAAATGTATAAGTAAAAGTTCAAAATATATAAGTAAAATGTTAGATTATTATATATTACACAGAATACAGAGGTGTAGGAGGCATACATAAAAATATATAAAACAAAACCCAAAGATAACATTAAGTAAACTGATGAAAGAAAAAACGGTAGCCAAGCCAAATGAAATTCGTTCCAGTGACACCACTCTTTACATATTGGATATCTTTGTATTACGTAACGTGAAATCCCTTTGAAGAAGGGCTCCATAGATTTACTTGCTTTCCATAAACTTAAAAAAACCTTGTACTGAAACGTGTAACGAAATTAAAGAGGCATATAAATAAAGTCCTTTAAAAGTGATATACAGATGTTCATTGTGTCAGCAAGCTGCTTGGGAAATGACCTGGTAGGGCCAGGGTTACCTTCAAATCGACGAAGTATAAAGAGCGAAGTCTTCACTATTAATACAAACAATGCCTACTAGTATCTTAAACAACTGCTAGCTGCAGACATTTGATAACTCTATGATAGCAATTGTCTACGTTCACACACTCATGTATAATATATTTTTAAATTTAAATTGATTTATCACGAAGTCATTGAATACCTGAAACTGATTGGGATCAGTGAATGAAATAATTACTTTATTAAATAAAATTGACAGTTGCTGATAATTTATTTCATAAATGTAATATGTATTTTCTCACAATGTTCCTTTAAGTAAGTGGTAAGCAAGTTTTCTTAAGCGTATTTTTATAGAATACGAATATTGCATGGGTCCCGCCTTGTGGCGCGCGTTTTAGAAACTACCTAACGACCAATCCGAATAAGGAAAGAATTCTGCTCAATTATCTATAAAAATATAGCCAATTTTTTAAAACAATTTTCGTTAATTTCGTTTACAAGACGAATATGTTAAGAATTTTAAAAAGTTTGGGTTTGGATCATCTCTTAAAATGGCAGATATATATTTTTAAATATTTCTATGTTGATTTTATATAGGTACTCATGTTTTTTTATGTCCATAAAAATATTTCTATTCCATATTTTAACAATAATAGTAAAAATAGAACTATAAAATGCATATGTCTAAAAGGTAAAGATTAATGTAACATGTAAAAGCTGTTGCTTAATTTATGGATTTTCTTTTACCCTGCATGGCTCAGGTAAATGTTACGAAGGCTATAAATCGTTGAAAGAGGCCTATTTATCTAAGGTTTTCTCAAGCTCAGTACAGCTACTCAGCACTAAAATAATAAACAGATATATTTAAAAAAGCAAAAGCATTATAACTGTATTATTATTGATTGAAATGTTGTAAAACGTAAATGGGCATTAATAGACGTACTTTATTGCTTCAATATATCAATGGCATTCCATATTATTCATACCTGAGGCGATAATCCATTCATCCAAAACTGCATGCTTGTTCTACGATTACGGACAACTGCAGACTTCCACTTGTACTATATTTATAACATATAAATCCTATAACAGAATTCAAGTGAAACTTCAAGTGGGTGCACTTCAAATCATCCAATCAATTGTGGCTTACGTTTAGAATCGAAGTGAGCAGTCAACCAAGACAAATCCACTGACTTTTGAATATGTGGCGCACTTTTACATATTAAATTCGAAATGGAATTCTATCATATTATTAATATTTTTATGTTATATATACTGACTGTGTTCTGAGGGCAGACATAAAATAATTACATTTTCTTTAATTGCAAAATTTGCCAAATGAACCGATAACCATAACAGGGGACAAAGAAATTCCTTTATAGCCATTGTCTTGATTTTAGAGTTGAGATACATATAAAAAAGTTATATTTAGGTAGGTACATATAACATTTTCACAGTCGGCTAGAATTAATAATAAAAACATCATCTACATTTTTGTGACTCTATCCAGCAAACCTTGTATTGAAAATGTTTAGAACACACACACACTTTAAAGTATCACAAGTTAATAACAATGAGTATTAAATTTGGACATTTTACACTGACTCAATTTCAATAATAAACTCAAAAATTCACCCCAGCATCGTGCTATATCCATCTCTCACTAAATATTTCACGCAGCGAGTAGGCAGATTGATTTCGAAGCTTAGCTGCTTATAAAGGGTTAATTTGTTTTAATCCCAAATAGAACGAATTTGAACCGGGTATAGGATTTACTTTGAAACCCTCAGCCATCCCTTAACTTAAATATAACTTCTCCCTTACTACAATCCATAACACGGGTCGCTGTTTCCACATCTACTCGTACCTCAAACATATTGATAACTTCAGACCTTATGTTATTTATTGAATTTCAAATTGTTTATTTATACGTACTATATTTTATCATTATATAGAGTGAATTTTTTTAGTGTCTTTAAATAAAAATTTTCATGATAAAAAATACTCTGCTGGCATAGTTTTTTCAGTTTTTTTATTATTAAACATAACTAGAGATAAATCGTTTAGTGTGATCTGGCTTTGTAGATATACCCAACGAGTTCTATATATTTATAAAAGTGTACAATATTTAGAAACAGTTATATAAATTGAAAAATAATAAAAACAATTTTGTCTTCATATATCTTACACATTAACTCTATGCATAATGTGTTGTTTATATTTTATTTATAATTTATAAGTGTATATATAAATAAATATGTATAACCTCAAAATATATATTCTGAAAATCCTTACTTCTTTACAAACCTACGCTCTGTCTATTTCACCCACTGCTACGCTCCTAATAAATACCCACGTTTTATGTCAAGTTTCAAATCGTTTTAAATTTATTGTTCATTTTAAAACATCTTATAAAACTTAAGTAATTAAAAATAAATAGAAATTTACTGATACCGTGTAATATTTTTTAAGACGATACAGAAATGGTATTAATTTTCACACAATTTCCTTTACTATTTGGCGTTAACCACTTTTTTCTCGCCTGAGCCTTTTTACTTTATAATTCTTATTAAACCTACTATTTAAATAAAATTATAAATGTATGTTAAAAGCTAACCCGCACGACACTCAAATATTCCCAGAAAATGGGTCAATATTATTTAAGTCACATCTGAATACATAATTAACAGTCTGTTATATTAATTTAAACAAGCGTCCAGAAAATTAGAACAAGGGGAATGGAATGGCAGGGAGGAGGACACATCACGAGATAAAGATCGTGGCCACGGAATTACAATTCGTTTTTGTTCTTTATTCATTCTGCGTAATATCCTCAGAGCTATCAAACTGTGTTCTAACTCCAATCTCAATATACCGCCTCTCTACCATCAAAAGTATTATATATTTTACGATGTAGCTATGACTATTCAAGTACAATTCATTAAATGTCCTAGATACTAGACCCTAATTAGTCTCTAAATTATACCGAACGATAGCCAAATTCATTTAGCCGTTTAGGCATGAATAAGATCCCAGATCACTGCATAATTCTAGTAAATGCAGGACTACCCAAGGCGCCTGTGTAAGCAATATAAAATAAGACCCAATTAGAAATAAACACCATTGTTAAATCGACCACCATAACGTACACACCTCATTTAAACATTAAAGCCTTTTAAAAAATCAAAGTCGAGGTGCATTGTTTTAATTCATGCTTGGGAAACAAAACGCGACTAGGTCACTTCAAGGGTACGCTTGATAGTCTGGTCCCACCCCGAGACACCAAACTGGGTAATAACCATTATCACTGTCTGTTTACCACTTTTCGTGTTGTCCATCCTTGGTTTAAATGTCACATCTTTAAATTTGGAAATATTTGTAATTTTCATATTTAGCACAATTGACATTCGTTAATTTACATTTTTATTTGAAGTTTTTTCGTTGTCTTCTTTTTCTCTTGAAGTTTAATGTTAATGTATTTAATTATAATCAGCGATTTACATATAGGCCGTGAAAATGTTTTTTTTTTTAATAAACATATACTTACTACAAGATTTTCAGGGCATTGAATGTAAAATTATTTATTTGAAAAATTTACAGCAATTGCCTCTCAGTTCTTTAATAAAATGTTTTCTGAAATTCCTTGAAGGCTGAATTTTCAACAACCTCAATTGCGGTCAGAGGTGTCTAAACTTTGTTTCCAAAAGCTTATTCACGACCAAGTTAATTTGTGTACTGAAATAAGCTCCGGAACAGACAAATTAACTGGTTTTTATTTTTTACCTGTGCCTACTTATCCTAAACCAATTTGTATTTGAAATAATATTTTTTAGTCTTTTATAATTAGAATTCTCTATGTTTACATAATTATAATCAATTTATAATCAAATATCTATTCATAAAACCAATATTAATGTCAGTCATATGAATACATCAGATCATAAGTAATTGTTTAATCATCATAATTTCATATCATATTATAATAATATGGATCTTTCACGCACTTATTTTACAAGCCTTGTAAACATTGCACATTATCACTCAAATATATAGAATAAAAAAAAACCACTTACGGTTAATCTGTATTGAATTGCATTTACTATCCACAAAATAATTTACATAAATTCTTATAGTGTTTACATAAGTTGTAAAGACGCCGTTTAAAAATGTTAAGTGCCTAACACAATTTTCCACTTGTACACTTCTTTCATTTAAATTAATGAAATGAATATTTTTCGAAGCTTTTCCGCTTGGGGTCTTCATTAAACATTCGACTCAGCAAGAGTTATACTTGGTATTGGGACAAAGCGAACGGGCCGGTTCAAATTTACTCTCTGCTTGCTTCATAAAACGGACCATTAATGAAGCTTTTCTGTGTTCCGCAAGTATTGAATACACGAGCTAAACGTTCAACAATAGTCGTTCTGGCACCACTCTGCGCTACTACTACAGGCTGTAGGTACGAGCTATTAACATTCACTTGTAACAAACAATACACTGAATATTCTGCAATTACTTACGAAAATTAAATGTAATTCAGAAAATCACTGTCGACCAAATTGCTCAAACGTTGCTCAATTTAAGCCGGATCCCAATTTCGTCAAAAAAAGAGCTCAATATGTCCTTTCTTTCATTATACATAGTTTAAGTCTGAGGAGTTATTATAGCATTAAAGCCATTTATAATAAAAGTAATGTATAGCTGCATTATGTGTATGAGAATGTATGTATGCAAGACATGCAAATATATATATATATATATATATATATATAATGCTATATTTAGTACCTATACAATACATATATAAACTAGTCGGAGTATGACGAGAGGAGTGTGATCATATACTGGATTATAACCTATATAAAAAAGAATGGATGTTGTATAAAAGAATAAATTGCTGAACTTAATCCTATAAGAACTTTAAGGCCATATACTTCTTAATTTGTTAATTGATAAATTTGAATTTAATTGTTCTTTTGAATTTTATTAGTATTTTTATAAAAAATTTACAACGAATTTCACTTTTAAAACTTCATCAAAAGATTACTTCAGAGGGGAAGTTGTTCGTCATTAATCTAACAAAGATCTTGTATCTTCCAATCTCTTTGTATTTCTACCCTCCATCTAGTTTCATTTTAAAAGCCTTAGAACAACGGAAATTATCTTCACGTTTTATTATCTATAGGCGATATATATTATAAGATAAGAAGTAGTATATAAAAGGATATAAAATACATTTTTCAATTATTGTATCATACAGCGAAATATGGAAACTCCACCCTTTAACATCCCAATAGTTGAAACTTGAAAGTGACATTGAGAAATAATGACATATTAGTAAATAAACGGAAAACAACTGCCTATCGCCACGCATCGCCTTTTATCTACCAACACAGTTCACATATACATACACTTTTTATATCTACTACCAATTTGCTAAAGATTTTAAATAAACAAAATGATGTACATTCTTATAGTCGGATTACAAATAAAGCTCAGACTCGTGCGAGAATATCTGATTCTAACTGCGTTCCTCCCCTCACAGATGAAAGCGCAGCACTATAATAATCGTAATTTAAAGCAATTTTCTTTTTTCATGCTGTTAGTACAAAATCCCGCTGCAAAATTTCTTCATCTACTTTTTACATTCGCTTAAATATGCCAGAGCAGATACCAGGAATAAAGTCACGTGGTTTGGTGTAGCAGATAAATGTTGCAAATAATATATTTATGTTATTTATAAAGTTACTTTTTAAAACTCAACAAAGAACCCCATCTAAATTATTCTATAAAAAAAGTAATGCGCGTGCCGAGTATTGGCAAATTTCTCCAGCTTATTTGACTCAATGGTTTAGTAGGTTCAATAAAAATATCGTCGCAAAGTTGTTTCTTTTTTTTATTTATTTGATTGTTTCGTTCAGACGTGTCCTTTTGATAATTTATTTAAGACAGCATCCCAATAAATTAACTTTATCCCGGTATGTTTGTATAATCTACGTGCTATTATGTTTTCTCGTGTTCTGTTCGTGTTGTAAGACAAAGTAGGTGAAACATTTTAAAATTTCAAAAGTGTCGCGAGAACCCTTGACTCGAGCTTTTAACTTATATTAGATAAAACCTTGTTCTTTGTATCATTCAAGTGTTTACTAACTTTCTTTAAAACAAAATTTTATTTTTATTGTTTCTTTGTTGCTAGTTGTGATAAACAATACCTACATAGTAAAACTGTTACTAATAAAAAATAAAATAGAGGTGCTTTTAATTATTTTTTTATAGAAGATCGACATGCTGTTTAAGGGCCGACGTAATTGCTAGCAATAGATATGTCTAGCATCAAGAGTCACCTCGACTATGCTCTCCTAATTAACTTACCGTCTACATAAAAATATACCGTGATTTTATAAATTACGTTAAATTCCTTACGGCATCTTAAAAACGTAAAACATCCTTTCAAATTCAGCATAGTCGATGTTAAATTGTTTCAAAATGTTTAATTAAGGTTTATATTTATGGTTGTATAGCTAACGCTACCATCCTGTAATCGCTAGTTATCTGGAAAATGCTTGCTCAAACGTAAAGTTTCTAGAGAAAATTAATAGGTAATTACAGCCACTATCTTACCAACCGTAACTTCCGTTTATTCCTACAATATTAAGCTTTTAACTTTAGGCTAAATATAAATAATATAATGAATAATTCACTGATAATAAATGTATTTAATATCAATGTTTTTTTTTATATTTATGGGAAAAAAATATGAATGAATTATATATGTACAGTATTGTACAGAGATTAGATGTAGAATGTATTGTTTTACATTGTAGCTTGCACTCTAAAACCGACTTTCAAAATAGTAACTTCTTACTTAGTCTGTGACGTGAGTGGTTGCAACATTACTTACCAACTCTGACCTTCTGTGGCTTACTGCAAATCCACACTGAAATTTCGTTTAGTTGACAAAGTTAATCTTGTTGCTTCGTCTACAACGTTGTTGCAAAATGTAAGGATTTACTGTCCGAATTACCTTAAATGAAGTTAGTCGTTCACTATGAATGCTAAAATGCAATGTTTATAATTAACAAACCCGCTAGTTAAGAGTTCGAATATGCACTTCATCAATGACAAAAGTTTGGCCGTAATATGAAATTTACTAGCTACCAAAGGCTAGGACATAATAGCACTCCCTTATGTAACTAAAGTTGTAATAGTCTAGTCATTATGAACTAGCCTCGTTCCTGCTTTGGCCACTAAAAGTTGGACCTGGATTTATTTTCAAACTTTTTTATGGCGGAAACATTACTACAATTGTCAAACATTATCTTGTCTACAGATTAGTAATTTCGATACATCGTTTCGGTTCACTTGTTTATTCAGCATTCAAAAAATGCCTATGTTCTTATATATATGTATCAACCGTTGAAAAGCTTTATTCATTATTGAAAATGTTTATTCCTCAAATGAACTAACTAATATCCGCTTAATGAGTTTTTACAATATTATAAGTGGCCAGAAATTTCGATGACATTAATATGTAAACTTATCATAGTGTTAATATAAATAAAAAACAAGAAACTAATATAATTTCTAAATTAACCGCGCATTTCTATATTATATTTCTTAAATCAATACATAAAATTATATTTTAATTACCTAAAACGCAGACACACCAATGGTTATGATACTACATGGGAGAGACTGCGCGAACTAAAACAAAAGAAAATGTATGCTAATCGAGCTCAAGGGGACCTCTGAAAGCTCAGGCATTGAACGTTTGCATCCGAACCATTCTACATATCGAGGACCCTTAATATTTGTTTAAGAAAGTAAGCAAATATATTGAACAGTTTGAATGCTGAAACTTTTATAGTATTCTTGCAGTTGCTATCAAAAAAGGTGGCCTTCGCTATGCCGCCATTGTAAGCTTGCACAGCAAAAGCCAAATAATATTATATTATTTAATTTGCGTAATTTACGCCACTGACAAGACAAAAGGATTCGTATAGCTGTCGCTGGCATCTATTATAAATCGTTCAGTAAAATAAACTGTGAATATTGAAGAAATTCGTGAATGCTATTAGCTTTTGACATCTATTTTAGAAGGGGCTATAATTCATCATGTACAAATATTGATACATTTTCA
The DNA here is from genome assembly GCA_028551675.1 of Tineola bisselliella. Lineage (NCBI taxonomy): Eukaryota > Metazoa > Arthropoda > Insecta > Lepidoptera > Tineidae > Tineola > Tineola bisselliella. The sequence continues at coordinate 12,984 of JAPWLS010002059.1, read as the reverse complement.
AAAGGTTGTCATATTGCCTATTCAATGGTAATAAATAATATTTATTGCTTTTTTATGTTACCAGGAGTTTTTATAATACAAGTTACATGACTTACAGTTTTGCTGTAACCACAATTTCATTAAAACAAATAGTATTTACTCAATTTATAGATAATCTTGAATGAAAAAAAATATTGGAAGATAATTGAAAGCATTTGATGTGGAATGAAAAAAAAACCTTTAAAGAAGCTTGTTTACTTGAATGTTCCGTTTTTTATCCCGGAAATAAATCTCGTCATTTGAGGGCACGACTTATGACATTGTTGTCCTTTTTTAGGATTTACATTTGCAATAAAAATATTTACGAATTTACTTTTTTTATTGTAATCATTTCTGGCCACGTTCTAGCAGTTCATAAGTGGCGACAATTGCTACCACAGATAAATGTCAGTAGTGACCTCCGATGCTCCAGGAGAGCATTACAAAATTAATTATCAGCTAAAATATCGATTGAAAACGGTTTTGATAGTTTCGCTCTTGAATTAAATTAATAAAACCGTGATATTAAGCCTGCTATAAATTAATATTCATTATTATATTTAATAAGAACGTTTAATTAAGAAACAAGAGATCCCTAACAACATCTATTGTATGTCAGAGTCAGGTTTCAAGGAAACAGGATAGATCTGTTGAAATAGCCTCTTAGTGAAAATTGCTTTGTTTCGTTGCAGACATTCCTTTGGGACTGCTTTAAAATATAAACCCTAAAGCCTTTCCTTAGGATTGCGTCCCACGCTGTCCTCTGTTCAAATAGCTATATTTTATAATCCACTAACTCTATTTTTCATATTAACCTGGTCTTTGACCACACTCCGCCCGTTGTTAAACTATGGTTCGACTCATGTGCAGAGGCAACTGCTACCACAGAAGAATATCTAAAAGCAACAGCCACCGCTGTTATAACTTGAGTAATTGAATACACATCGTCCAGATAGGCAAGGTGCACTTTTCTCGTCTAAACTGTCTACTTCCAAGCTGATTACGAAACGCAACTAAGTTGCTTCAGAGGTTTTACGCTTTACAAGATAATTTATTTTAAAATAATTGCATACTTAATAAAGAAATGTTGAATTTATAATATCAATAACTTTAAATAACTGACTACAGCTTATCAAAATAACATTAAATTGTTTAAAATTTATCGATACAGGAAACAATATCCAAGCATGTTACCGCGACACAATTAAATTGACGTGAAGTGAACGAACACCACACAATAGCTTCCCTTCATTAAACAGCGAAAAGCGATTTTGTAAAACCAAAATTGTATTATACAATCATAATTATTGTGGTGAGAAAAAAGCCTATTGTTTTTATTCAATTTTTTATATACCTATATAAACTCAGCAAGCGTCCGTACTCCGTCTAATATTAAGCAATTACAAATGTATTTTACCAAGTCGAAATTACCTACGCAACACTGGCTTAATGAGATGAGTGTAGTATGTACTCATCTTCAAATTAAATCCCGTAACATGATTAGGTTCACTTCATGGGAGGGAGTAACACACATTTCGGTTTGTTTCTGTATAGTACACCTTGTGCTTAAAATTTATCATAATACTTTTAAAAATTGTATTATGTTATTTGTATTACTTTTCTCTACAATTTTATTAACTTTACACCTTACGTTTTGTTATATGCTTTAGTTTTAAATTGTGAACCAAACTTAGAATCCCCTTACAAACTAGGACGGTATAAACACGTATTACTTATAAATGTTTGTTTCGGTCAGTCGAGTCAAAAAATCAGCGAGTTACAAAGGCTATTTATTGTTTATTAAGCTAAAATTACCCAAACTCAATTTATTCAATAAGCCGATAGATTAATTAATATATTATTATCCAAAAACCCCAATCTATACTTAAAGAGCTTAAAGATGAATTTATTTCTATTGTAACAATCTGGCTATAAATGTATTGAAGCGTAATCTTGTAGTATAGTCAGCTGTAGTCGATCGTTTATTCCGGTGAGGTCCAATTAGTCTTCGGAATCCGCGTCCAACTCTCCACGGAGTACTACACCAGACTATAATTCAAAGGGGAACTAGATTGGAGGAAATTACCTAGATTTACAGATACCATAAGCCGTCTGTTTCACAATCTGTGGGTAATTGTTTTAGTCGAACATTTTATTGCTTACAATTTAAGTAGAGGTTTAATTAATGTGAGATAGATTGAATATGGTATTTAAATAAGCAAATTTTAGCGTCAGCGTGTCGTTCCGTATTAATTGATAGTAATTACCGAAAATTAGCTTATGTTAAGGGTTAATTTAAGATACGTCTTTAATTTAAATTAATAGTAAGATTTCTGACTCATAATAAGCCAGAAGAGGTGGGGTAGAATGTAAAAAAACTTACGAGACTTACGCCTAGACCACATCTGTGAACATTATCTGGCACTTTTTTAAATATAGTTGGTTGTTTCAGGCGTTACTTTGCGGAAATCCCTTTGAAACATTATCTGGCACTTTATTTAAACTTAGAGTTTTAAATCTCAATATTCAATAAACGTATTTATAATACAATTCAAATATGCTACAATGTTTGGATGTTTGTTAGTGCATCTCGTTTAAACAGCGGTTTACTACGATATACTTATCTAGAGATAGAACTTCATACTACAATAGTAATACTAGAATGAATTTTCATGATGACGTACCATTATTCTGAGCGTCTTAATACAAAATGCGGGCGCGATCCGTAACCATTAATCTTTGAGGGAACATTGTGATAAGGCAATCGCATTACATTTTTTACACAAAGGATTCATTATTATTACTCAAAAAAAACTTCTTCATCGAAAAAGAGTTTATCTACAGGAATTTTACGAGTTTATAGCTATTTTTTGCTTTTATTCTTCATTTCGAGGTTTACCTACTTAAACTACTTTATCCTTCGTTTTTTAATAGAAAAAATAAACATGATATAATTGATAAATAAATAAATACATACACATGCGCGCTCTGCTCCATATCATAGTAGAGTATCAGCACAACCCGACAATATTTTACACAAAATTAGTACTCTCCTAACCAAGGCATTTAAATTCGGCCCTTCTATTTGATCCGCTGCATCGGCGACGATGCCATTGGTCTATAGGTTGTAGCGTGGTATTATATAACATTTCTTAATGAACGGGTTATCTAACGCAAAAGTATTTTGAAAATACAGACTAGTAGTTCTCGCGAAAGACGCGTTTAAAGATCAAAACAATTCTAATATATCAAAATATAATAGATAATATGTATGTAGGTATAGATGTAGATATATACATAAAAATATGAAATGACAGTTTGTTGGAACTTGTAAAAACTCTTAGGCCTCACAATTGTGATGACAGATGATAAATTTCATGTTATAAACGCACTACAAATTTGACAAATGGTTACACTTAACGTAGTTCGAATACTTTTATTAACATTTTATATTAATATATACGATTATACGCTCCTATTATTAATTGTTTATGTACCAATAATTATAATTGATATCTACTTCGTAATCCATTATAAAAACTGGACTGGCATGGATCCTCGCTTCTGGTTGTTACGTTTTTTATTCGCTTTACTATCGTCTTTATTTTAATTGTATTAATCCAAATTTACTCGTAAGTAAAACATTTATAACGTAAGGTTAAAATTATCAAACTAAACTCGATAGTAAACAAAATTTAATTTAGTTAATATTTTTTTATTCAAAAATGCGGCATGATCTTCATACTAGGATGAAATCCCACAATGCACCAATCAGAATGAAGACAGTTGACTAAAAAAATGACCCCACAACATGCGTTGAATCAAACAATGCAAAACAACTTCCGATTTTAAAATCAGTTGGAACTAAAATAATAATAACAATTTTTAAAAAATAAATGAAGTAAGAAGTATTTTTAAAATAATAGTAATTATTTGAATGATATTTAACTTAAAAAAAGACAATTCAGAATTAGATCACAATTGGTGATAACGACATGGTTAGTTACGCAACCCACAGCCGAGACCAAATTCGGTTGAATTTAAATCTTAAGACTGAGGAATTAAATTTGTAGATTTTTCTGTGTCATTAAAAAAGTATTTATTAATCTTTTAATTTCTATGACTTACCTTTTTTAAACTTCGAAAACATTCAAACTTTTCAAAAGAAGAAGAAGTCACAAAATGTTAATTTAAAAATTTTCGAACGGATAAAGTCTGTTATGAAAAAGAAAAGCTAAATAAACACTGATAGCGAAATGTTTAAAAGTTATTGCGGGAGATCGGTTTCGGCGCGGAGAGGCGAGCGAAAGTTGCGAGCAATTTCGCGGCGTGGCGTGGTCGGGCGACTAGGGCAAGCGGAGACGTCGCGCGCCGCCCGGAGAGTGGAAAATAGGCGTTTTTCAGGGTTGGTCGGGGGAAAAGAGGCCGTGTGTAGTCGCGCAAGCGCTTTACATGATGGCCCGGTGCTGTCGCTGACGTCACTAAGCACGGCTGGTGCCGCCACACAGCCGCCGCCAGCCTCCTAGCTATCTCGCCTTTCTTGATAACCATGTTTAAAGACATTGGCTGCCGACCCGGTACGTTCTTACCCAAAAATAAAAGAAAACGCAACTGAACAATAAAATCACACAAACGTTGGCGTCTATATTAATATATCATCAAACCATATATTCGCCAATATAACATTAAATGAATCTGTAAAGTAATTAAATAATCCGACCCCAATTCCTCGTAAAAATATTTGCTTACGGGTTTACATATGCGTGAACAAACAAAAAGGATACGCGCACCGAAAACGAGTAACGGATGAACTTTGTAGAGTATGGAAGCCTTATCTTCGCATGAACTTTACAAGGAAATAGCGGAGAGACAAGAAAAATAGCATCTCTTAGGTGAAATTGTGTGAAACAGGTGTACCTGTTCATTTTCCCCCTCTGATATTAAGTACGCCGCTGAAGTAAGGCTCGTAAGATATTCAGCTGAGCGGAAAGATTTAAAGTGCGCACAATTTACTCAGAATATATTTCACAAGATGTAGAGATTATTACAATTATGAAAACAAATAAGAGAAAAACAATTATAGAAATAGGCGCGATTTGGACCATGTTTTCTTTATTATTTTAATATTATTGCAATATTGTTTTGTAAATGTTGTTTTTTAAAAAAATTATACTTAAAAAAAATACACAAATTTATTTTAAAATTTATTCTTATGTTTTATTAATAAGAGATCGTGTTTTATGTTATTTTACTTTACTGAACTTTAACTGACATCGACACGTTTTGCGAGTATACAACTTCTGAAGAATTTAAAAAGTAATACTTACGACTAAGAAACTAGATACTTGTATGTTGCGGGAAAATTCCAAACATTAATAATAAACAAAATGAGATCAAAAGAGCATTTTCGATGTAATCAGCTCAGTAAACCAAACCATTCAGCATTCGCTCAGACTTCTGTTTGTGGTCAAATTAGACCGCCAATTAATTAACCACCGCAAATCGAAAACCAATCATGCAAACAATTCACACAAAAGGTAACTCTACAATGCTTTATTTTATTTTTATTAGAAAATCTGACAGCACTCAACATATAACTAGAGATGTCCATGACAGTTTCATCCACGTTAAGTTTGGTTTAATTTGACAATATTTATAAATCGTTGCTATTTTATTAAATGGCCTCAATTGTCTAAGAAGACAAGATACATATTATAAGATTCTAATTACACATATACACTCATGTCGAACATACATTACTCTTGTTGAAATATAATTGTTTTAACTGTCAAAACGAAAGAAAGGAAATATTTTTTAAAAATATATAACGTTCTTATGTGTGTTACTTATAGCGCCATCTATACGGTAATGGAATAAATACTTAGTTAAAAGAATCTGCGCAAGCAAAGAAAGCGTGTGTTTCTGCAAGCTAAAGTATTACACAATATTACAACGAGATGGCGCTGGCTTCGATTATTGATGTTCCCTTATTAGAGGTAGACAGACATAACATGATAGGTATAATTTGATAACTAGTGGGTAGACCAGTGTTTACCAATTGTGACTCGTAAAATGACACTCGCTGACGTGCAGTTGATGTATTTGTAAAATTTAAACTATCACAAATTTGTTGTGTGAAAATGTAAAACAATTACTCCTTTAATGGACATTTTGTCGTCAATTGTTGAATCATTTAACGGAAAGCATTCGAAACTGCGCATAAACGTAATAGTAAACCGTATAATATCCCAAATATTTTAAATTACCACAAATAACATTCTTACGATACGCAGACTCGGTAATTATTATTTTTTTCTTTTAATAATGAATTAATTAATGTGTTAGGTATGCAAGTATTTAAGATTCTAATCAATAGATACTTTTTATTCCTATGACGTAACTTGAATATAAAATACGACTTTAGTTCCGATTCATAAGTAGCATTAGTTACTGAACAATTAAGTAACAAAAACCCCTATATCCGCGTTTACAATAAAAACAATCTATTTTTTTCTATTAAACATAATTTTAACTTTTTGTCTTTGTCAGGGTGCACAACTAGACCACGTCACGATGTTATACATAAAGTGCTGGTAATATCTCGTATCTGCAGGTTGGTGTCCATCCCAATAATCTTCATCAGACCATTCTATAAATTTAGTAATGATAACTTATAATGATATCTTGTTTTTTTTATATATATTTTTTAAATTTTATTTTAAGAAATAAAAAAGACAACAGATTATAAGTTAAAGAATCCAAAAACAATACATAATATATAATATAAAAATAAAACAAACATAAACTTATAATCCTATTAAAGTCAAACACAAAATATATAGAAAGAAGAAATAGAAAATATAATGATATAGTAATGTTAAACAATCTTAATGCTAGTTCCTTAATGGCTGAACGACTCTGCGTAAAAAGCCTGAATTGAAACCATAAACACATGAAAACAGTTAGAATTCAAATTTAAAAATGGAAAATATATTTCTTTAATATTGCGATAGTTCTCATCGATTACCGAGGCAAAAACGTGTGTGAAAAATGTACATTGTACTTTGATTGATACTGTCTTACGACCCCGGATATTAGTAAAAATATCATAAAGTCCGGTATCACATACTAGCATTGTGCATGTGCGGAAATGTCAAGGTTTGTGTTTGTATGAACTAACTACAATAACTTCTTTTGTTGTGTGAAATTTTATTCGCCTAGAGTTTAATAATATGACGAAAATTTGAATCAACATTCATACTCAATTTTTTTTCATTTGAATTCGTAATTGAGAACCTTATCTATTTATACTAAATTAAATTAAGTATTAAAAATACTTAATTTTAATGCAACGTAATGTAAAATTTCAAAAATAAACGCAATAGAAAGTATCACAGTCTTTAAATCTGTTAAATGATGTTTGTGAATAACCTCAGACATTACTATGAAATAATTTATTGCAATTAAGCATAAAATTGCTCTTTAGACCCAAATAAATACACAACTATTTAAGCCAAAAAGGCGTATGTCAAGAGAATACAAAATAAGGAACTCTACAGTTACTGGCTTTGTTTACATGGTCGCTTATCGCTTATCATACAAACACCAGCTTACTGCAGCTAAATATATTAAAAACAAAATATTAAAAGAAATTACGCTGATTACATAAACAACAATTTTATACAAATAACCGGAGCTCTTTGATAGTGATGTTTTTCATTCTATAATTAGAATCCACCTATTTTATTCCAGAATGAGCGGATGTTTTTCTCTTCATCAAGGCTAAATGATTGCATCGATTTAGACTCCATTTGATATATGGCAATTTAAGGATTCTCAGATAATGCTAGAGGAACTATGAGCACAATTATATTCATAGTATGTGCTTGGATTGAAATCTATTCAGGGATCATATTCGAAAATTAAAAAAAAACTTTTCGTGATCGACTTTAATTGACTTCGCGGGTAAACTTCTAGTTGAAAACATTTACATGTGAACTGTCAGCGATACAAAATATAAATTTCATAATAACAAGAATATAAATAAGTTAAAGCAATACATTAGTAAAACAGAGTTTACCAGCTGAAGCGAGTTCGAGTCGAGGCCGCGACAGACACGAACGACCAAATATTTTCAATTCATGCTGACACCAATGGTGTCACTCCAACCCTGGTTTCGTTAGACAATAAAGTGATTGGACCTGCCCTCTAAATGTTACAACATCTTTTATTAGTTACCCACTTGCAGTGAAAGTCATATTAAATCATAAAACTAAGCCATATATACAATTTCGGCAAGCATTCTCGTTGCTAAATTCAGGCGTGTGCTTAAGGGTAATTTTGGTTAGAAATTGCATTTGAATTACAGCCTAATCATGCAGAATAGTTAATTATATATCAAACCAATGAAATTAATTTAAAAATATATCTAATAAATGTATGTCCACGATTAATATTTAGGTATAAACAAAGTCGCGTCTGCCTTTACATTCCTATGCCATAGTAGTGATTATTTTCCCGTTCTCGACATAGTGCGTGCCGTGCAAGGAAATAAGGCAATGCTCACCTAAAATACCAATGAGGCGTAACTTATACTTTGCATGGCAGTAATTTTAGTCAATCTTACACAAATACACCCAGTTGTACCTACTACATATCACGAAAATAATTTTTCCAAGTCGATGACTGGCGAAGTTGTGGAAATCTGTTTTTCTCTTTCTGGAGAATGCATGGAGACGCAAAACCGGCGCGACGACCACCCGTCTCCCCAACTCGATAGCCTAGAGTATCGTAAGTATTCGTAAGTAAAAGTTACTTTTAACAATACCTTGGCGGCGCCTGAGCGCTGCGTACGTCAGTTTCGCCAATCGTTGGTACGCGCCGCTGCGTGCTCGTTACGATTGACTACGGAATTTTCGTGAACCTAATTGTCCTTTTTCAAAATATTAAACTATTAAGTAAAACTATTTTTCAACAACGAAGATAATTGTGAATAAAACGTGTTGTTATTTATGTTCTTAGTTTAAAAACAATTGAGTGATAAAGTTTTATACGGTTTTTTTTGCAATCAAAATTGTAGATAATACACTGGATGTCACATATGCAGAACCGTAAGTAATTTTATATCAAAATCATGGAAATGTATTTCGAAACATTTCTTAATTAATATAACATATAATATAAACTCATATCCTTGACCTAACTAGTATAGGAAAACACTATGGAATGCTAACGACTTTTATCTTACACGCTCGTCGATTGAAGATTCACCTCAGCTGATTCTTCACAATCAACATGTCTTTTAACCCTATTATCCACTTTCGCACTGTCCTTGAATTTGATAATAACTAAATAATGACAACAAATATATAAATACAAATGCATCCTTATTATCTGAAGATAACAATAAAACTAGTTAACAAATTTAAATAAGATTTTCTTCATGCGTCCTTATCAGTTAAGGATTGTGACACAACCGAGCACCAGCACCTAGTCCACCCTGGTCAACCGGTCACTCTGTAAGCGAATGATTAAGTTAGACCGCGTAATAAGATCAATGGAACTGGTTTCCAAGTTATTGTGAACACGTGTTATGTGTCCATGCTTTGGAACAAGTCTGTCGTTCTATTTCTTACTATGTCGCAAGATATCACTTACAACAACATTTACATGTTTGTTAATTATTTTATTAACTACAATTAGTAATAATATAATTCATAATTATAGAAATAAGTTATTTAAACATTATTTGAGTGAATAGCTTTATAACTGTTCCATCTATTTTAAGGCACGTTCATAACAATGTTGATAAGGACGTTCAATATTTTATTTATTTAAATGAAGACTTTTTTATGTGTAATGTTAGGCATATAGTAGTGACTACATTTCCCCCCATGTTTTATATCATGGTACACGAGAAGAACCAACTGCTAGCACTCAATGCTCAAGCTGATCTTAAAAGGCGACAGCAGTGCGGGGTAACAACCATTGTCAGTTTCTCTTAGAATTGCTTACGTGAACTTTGTGAATTACCAAAAATTGTGATCAGATTCAATTGTTTATTGCCGGTATCAGATATAAAAATTCTCAGAAAAGTCGTATCGGGAACGTGCCAGCAATTACTTGTCAAACACAAAAAAGGATTATTTATTGTTTAGTGCATTTAAAGCATCAGTATTCATAGTGACAACCCTGGATAGCCATCGTAAACACAAACGAAAGTCATCGGCCAGAAACCACACATAAATTTTGATCACGAACTAAGTATATGAACAAGTTTCCATTTCGCTAATCTATTGTAATTTGTATCGCATACAAACATGTACTTTTCAAATATACGTATCAAAAAGTGGTAGGAAGACTTGATGTAAAGACCAGTCTTATCAATCTGAGTAAAGCACAACCATAGAGAAGGCGATTCATACAAACGTATGTTCTTCTTTTCAATTTTAATAATTTGCACACACTAACATAGTAGGTACATTAACATTGGAAATTTTGAAAAATAATTCATACATCTGGAAATATTTATATGCAACCAAATTTAATCTCTTTTTATACAAATAATGACGTGACGTGTCTGTGTGTAATGAGCATTAGAATTTCTGTTTGTGTGGAGTGTTAACTCAATGTAGTATATTTGGATTGCAGTCGCTCCTGTATACTTAACTCATTGAAGCATTATGCAACTGTAACTATAATTTTACACACTTAATTCTATTTACAACACGGTTTCAATATAATTTAAGATATACACAATTATATTGAAACATAATCGCTGCTCCATTACTTAATCTAACCAGAAAACTTGTAAGTATAGTTATGCTACTTATTAGATACAGATTTTTATTATTTTAGAGTATTTTTATTCTCTAACGATATACCGAATATTCCACAAGAGCAAAATCCTGTGACGCAATATCCTATCTTAGATTATATGGTTGTAAGCTTACGAAACGTTAGATTTAAAATAATCAAATTAAACGCGGTAGTAAAGCGCAAAACATTTAAAACTAGTTAAAATGTTATGAATTGTAGGTGATGTTCAAATTCAAATAAAGTTACTTCAAAATAATGAAAATGATATTAATGTAAAAGTGTATGAAAACTCGATAAGAGTTTTGACCGCTCGTCACTCGCATGTTAGAAGTGTGGTCCATGAACATAGGAAACTGACGAAGTCAATTCGGTGATAACCGTTTTGGTTGTGGAAACTAACACCTACGATATACCCGATTATTTTCGGAAATGCAACTAGGTCTCATTGATGATGGTAAATTAAAAAAAAAAATTGAAAACTTCGGCACAGGCAAAACGGTTGTCAAATTTAAAATAGCATTTAATTTCAATTGAGTCGCCTTCCAAAAATCGATTTCATTCAATTCTAAGCAGTTATTATTGCATTTAAATTTCAATTAAAATGACAATGAGACACGAAACAATGGCGGAAAATTAATAAAATACACTTATAATTTAATTATTAGGTAGAATGACATTTTTTGTGGTTTAATAAACAATGACGATTATTATAATAAGGTAGTGTTTTAATCGATTCTATTAATATATCATTATTTTGTACATACGTATTATGAAGTAGTTTTTTAAAAGGGTAATAAAGATATTTGTAATCAGAGGCGACTTATTTTCTACATAAACTATTTACGCTTGTGGTCAATATAGACGTATTTAGATTTATTTTAAAGTATATTAGAGTTATTTTGTTCCATAAGGAAACGCGCTCGCGAAATTTTACTTTATATATGAACAAAAATTTATAAAAAAAAGTACCAAAAACATATTTTTATAAAGTAATGCAAATAAAAAGTTTTTAAAAATTAATAAACAATCTGTATTTTATGCAGGGTCATTACAAAATGAATGCATTTGTGAGTAATAACTTGCTTTACCTGTATTGGTACTTGCAAATGATTGCTAATAGAGTTTTAAAAAATAATATTCAATGAGCATTAGGTTAAGTAGATTTTAAATGCTTTTTTTAAATTGATCAATCAATTTTATTATTGACCTTGAGTGGGTGCGAGGCGGCGATGTCGTAACGGCACGAGCAGTAAACCCGGCACTCGACACCGAGTTGCGCTCCACTGAACACTTTCGCATCAACTGAAAGGTAATTTCAAAATTCATGGGAATTATTCATTTGTTTCAGTTATTATTACTTAGAACGAGAAGGTATGTTATTTTTTCATGAAATACGCGATATAATTGGAATTGGAATATTAGTGGCTAGGTGCGGTAATTTTGTAAAGAAAAATAAATTTAAAAAATACATACTAAGTTATTTCAACTGTTCAGAAATCTGTTAAAAATTTAAAAAAATTTAAAAAATCGATGGGGATCGGATAGACTCGTACGTTACATTGTCACTTCATAGTCCAACAGGAATAGGCAGGAATCGCTGTGTTACATAAACGATTCGTTTAAAACCTCTCTAATTTGTTTGGTTGATTAATGTTCTTCATGGTTATATATTTTTTTGCTAATACTTTTTACAATTTAACATTTTAAAGAAGAACGCGGAAACTTCTAAAATAAATGCGCAATATAAAAGCTTCCTCAATATTGTTAATTTTTATTTATCTCTTTACTTTTTATGCGATATTTTTTTTACATAATATTTGTTTCCATTACACCTTTAAAATGTAATATTTGGTGTCGCCATCGCGTGATACCGCACTTCTTAGAAAACAGCTATTAAAATAATCACTCATATACAAATTTATATGTAAATATTACTATAGATCCGGGGCCTACGTGACAGAGGGACCAAAACGCTCAAGTAAAAAGGAAGTGATTAATTATTTTTTTTCAACTTTCGTTCACTGGCTCCAAAAACTCAGCTAATATAATCTTCAATTAGCAAATATAAAAGGAAGGAGTTATTGTTTGATAATGATTAGGATTTCAATCATACAGATTTTATCGGTGGATGTCATTGAATTAAATGTA